>JAREIS010002796.1:0-32971 GCA_030060385.1 Muscicapa striata striata | reverse complement strand
CCCAGCCTTGCTGGGGCTGTGCCAGGAGGCCCCAGTGGCTCAGGACAAGGTGTCTCCTCCCAGCCCTTGGTGGCACAGACCCTGCTGTGCCCCAGGGCAGCAAGACTTGGCTTCTCTTTGTCCCCACCTGTCATCTGTGCCTCCAATTTCTCTGCTCTGATTGACGCTTGGGGACACTTTCTCACTTGTGTTTCTCAGTGGGACCCATTAAATCTTCAAGAAACTTTGGTGTTTGATTCTCACTTGGAGATCTTGAGAGGTTTCCTAACAAACCATGGCTCTGCCTTGATTTCCCTCTGGTCTAATGCAGTTCATCAGGAAGTTTTCCAACTCTACTTATGGAGAAATATATCAAAGAGTTTCTAAGCAGTACGCATTCCGATTTTAAAGACTATTTTTTACTGCTGATCTCTTTGAAGAGAGGTTATTGCAGCATTCTGTGGTTGATATTGATCCAGGGTCTCTCCTCAGGAGGTCTGGCCTGCTCAGAGAATCTGTGCCTTGAGGTCTGACCCAGTGTGGGCAGCCTTGCTCCACATTGTCCAGCCTCATCTTGTCTGTCCTCACTCACTGGGACCTGCTTAGGTTGGAGAACTGGCTGCATTGAGAAAAAGAGATGTTTCTTCTTTATTTTTATTTTTATTTTTGAAGCACTCTAAAACTCCTGAGTTTCCCCATTACAAACAGACACACTCCTCAGGTGTGTGCCAGCCCAAGATGCCACGAGAAACACTGCAGAGCTGCTCTGGGCCAGTTTTGAGGGTGGATCATCATCCTAACCTGCACTGGGCCACCACAAGGGGCTGTGACCATGGACACTGCACTGACCCCACTGCTGGGTTTGGGTGCCACTGCAACCGTGAGCAGTTCAAGTTTCCTTGGAAACACTGGGGAAGACTGGGACATGCTGGGAACCTTGGGAACCCTGTGGGAGACACTGGGACATACTGGGAGTGATACTGGAGTGGACTGGGACATACTGGGAAACAGTGGGAACTCTATGGGAGACACTGGGATATGATGGTCCTGATACTGGGGAGGACTGGGACAACCTGGAAACATGGGGAATGCTGGTGGGGAAATCTGGGTGGACTGAGATGGACTCTGGGGGTGCACAGAGAAACATTGGGACATACTGGGACATACTGGGACATAATGGGAGTGATACTGGGCAATACTGGGGCAAACTGGGGATACTGTGAGTGAAAATGGGGGATACTGGGACAAACTGGGAAAACTGTGGGGAAGACTGGGGGACATTGGGGTGTACTATGGATGACACTGGAAGAAACTGGAAGGGAATAGGAATGAACTCAGGTTTATTGGGAGGGACTGGGGTGTGCTCAGAGGGCCTGTAGGAGCAGTGGGGTTGCACTGGGCTCTATTGGGGATGAACTGGTCTTTACTGGGAGGGACTGGAGGGGCACTGGAAATGTACTGGGCTGTACTGGGGAATAACTGGGCTGGCCTGGGAGGGACTGGAGGGGTTGAATGGGCTGCTCCTGCCTCCGCCCATCACTGCCCCCAGCCAATCAGCACCAGGGATCGGGGACGCAGGGGTAGTGCCTGGGGTCGGTGCCATCTTTTCTTTGTGCCTACAACTCCCATCATGCCCCACAGCCAAATTTAGCCCCATTGGAGATGGGACTACAAGACCCGTCATGCCCCGTGCCCTACAGAACGCCTGGTATCCGCCTCTTATATGTCCCGTTAGTGTCCCCGAGACCATCCAGGATTCCTAAGTGCCCCCTCAGAGCCCATTTGGGACCACCTCAAAAGCGTCCACAAATCCTCTGAATACTCCAAACCTCATGGATGCCCATTACAGCCACTTCTGGGAATTCATCTCCACTCATCCCCAGCAGCTTCAGAGTCCCTCAGAACACATTTCTGCTCCTAAAACTCCTGCCATGCCCCGCGCCCTAAAGAGCCCAGTTAGATCTCCCCAAGCTCCCCCCAAGTGCTCCCGAACCATATACATTCCCCCCTGAGGACCTCTAGTCACAGCTCTGATGCAAAAGTGCCCCCCAAGTGCTTTTCTGGACCCCAAAACACCCGATTCGAGCCACTTCCTGGACTACAGCTCCCATCATGCTCCACTGTTCCTGTAGAGCGCCATTCCAGCCTTGACTTCATGTCCCATCATGCACTGCGCCACACCGAGAGCCATTGCAGCTGTGCCGAGAGCTCCCGTGATGCTCTGTGGTTCCATTAAACCGTATTATTCCTGCACCTACAACTCCCATCATTTCCCGCCCCCCAGAGAGCCCCGTCAGAGCCCCCAAGTGCCCGCCTGGACCCCAAAGGGCCCCACATTCCCCTTCCTGACCTCCAGATGACCCCTGGAGTTCCAGCTGCCACTTTGATGCCCAGATTTTCTCTCAGGATCCTTGAGTACCACTTCAGTACCCTCTCAATGCCCCTAAGTGTCCTTCTGACCCTCAACTTCCTTCCAAATTCCATCCCCAGACCCAAAACAGCCCCAAATGTTCCCCAGAAATGTCTCCGTGTACCCCAAAAATGCCCTTTTTACCATGAGTGAGAAAATGATTAAAAAGAATACAAAAGGACTAATAAAAAGACTAATTAACATGAAAAGGAAGAAATCAATAGCCAATAGTGGTCAATTAATTAATGAAGCAATGACCAATAATTTTTTTGGTTGCTAATAATGTATAGAGCTTTTAATATGAATATTTAAAAAAAGAAAATAAAAATAATAATATTATAAATATTATAAATATTAAAAATACATATATAACTTTTTTTTAAAAAAAAAATCTATTTTAATTATAAAGAAAATCCAATAATTTTCTTTAATGTTTTAGGATGTCATTCCAAAAAGGTTGGTGATGTCAGACATGGTAAAGTTGGGGTGGAAGAGCAGGTTGTCCAAATAGGGCCAGCCCTCAAGGAGCTCATTCTTCTCTGTGCCCAAACCTCTTAAGGAGACATCCAGCATCAACATCACCAGGGCAATGCTTCTGGGAGCACTGATTCAGGGAGGGGGATCCCAGGATAAAAGAACTTCCCTGTCCAAGGGAGGGCTGTGACTGTGACCCCTCAGTTGTGTTTCATTGTGTAGCTTGTTGAGAAATGTGGGTCAGACAAGTGTATAAGTGAAAGATCTTTGTACCAAGTTACTGCCAGGTGAAGCTCCGGAGCTGGGATAAGGTTAAAAGGCATTAAGAGGAAAAGAATTTTCAGTATGGGGCAAGTGAAAGCAAAGGGGCTCCTAAAGGTAGTCCTTTAGCATGTGTTTTGGCATATTGGAAAGAGCTGGTGGATCATAAGAATACAGAAACTAAAAGAGAGCTTATTAAGTTGTGCACACAGTGGTGGCCACTTTATAAACTTGAGGAAGGGGCAAAGTAGCCCCCATCAGGGACGTTGGAGTATAACACTTTGTTACAGCTGATGCTTTTCTTTAGGTGTGAGCAGAAATGGCATGAAGTCACTTATGCTGACATGTTTTTCATCATTAGGAATCACCCTGAGTGGCAAAGGGCTTGTGGAATTAGACCACCCTCTGACCCTTTAGTGTTGGCTCTCAAGAAAGATAATAAAGCTAATAAAGAAAAACCCAAGAAGTGTTGCAGCACATGCTCAATAAATCAAAGGTGTACACATCCTAACAAAGTATATTGTATGAAAACTCAAGAAGAGACAAAAAAAATAAACCACCCCCAATTCCCAAAACACAAGAGGCAACCCAACTGTATCCACCCTATTTTATGTTATGCTATTTTATGTTATGCTATTTTATGTTTATGCTGTTAAACAAAATTCCTCTCAAACTCCTTCTGAATTTCTAGACCAGGTGCGAGAGGCAATGCCTCGACACACCACCCTGGATTCTGAATCTGATGAGGGAATACAATAATTGGTAAACCTGTTTTTAGGGCAATCTACAAGTGGCATCAGGTGAAAGCTCCAGAAGATGTGAGGCCCAGCAAGTCAGAACTTGGAGACTTTGCTAAATGAGGCATGGACAGTTTCCAGCAATTGGGAAGAGGGGAAAACCAGGGACAAAGAAACTAGTAGCAGTAATACAGAAAATGTAAAAAGGCGACTGGCCGACCTGAAAAAGCATATTTTTGCAAACCATTAAAGTATAAATTAGGAAAACAGTAAGGAATTAATTGATTTTTTTATATGCCTAATGCTCCATCTGCACTTTTGGGCAGGGATATGCTAGAGCAGCTGGAAGCATGATAATATTTAAAAATGGGGAAATTAGTTTGGAGGTAAAAGATCAAAAATATGTAAAATTCTTAAGCTTAATGCTAATAACAAAAAAAAAAAAAAAAAATTGAAGTTGAAAATGAAGAAGAAATTATTAAGAAAATTAAAGATCAGGTGTTCCCTGGAGTGTGGGCCTCTAATATACCAGGGAGGACAAAGAATGCTCCACCAGTACAAATGCAGCTTAAAGAAGGAGAACAACCGGTAAGGGTGAAACAATATCCCTTGAAAAGGGAAGACAGAGAAGGAATTAGCCCAATCATTGAAAACTTTTTGCAAATAGGACTCTTAAAAGAGTGTCAGTCTGAGTTTAATACTCCTATTTTGCCTCTGAAAAAGCCTGATGGATCATACAGGTTAGTACAAAATTTAAGAGCTGTTAATAAGATAACTGAGGATTTATTCCCAGTGGTTGCTAACCCCTACACTTTGTTAACTCTTTTAACACCTGAACTAACCTGGTTTACTGTTTTAGATTTGAAGGATGCTTTCTTTTGCCTCCCTCTCCATGAAGCCAGCCAGAAAATTTTTGCATTTGAATGGGAGAATCCCAAAACTGGACGTAAAACTCAGCTCACATGGTGTGTACTGCTCCAGGGGTTCAAGAACTCCCCTACCATATTTGGAGAACAGCTGGCAAAGGATTTGGAGTCTTGGAAACCCCCATCAGGAGAAGGACAGCTGCTTCAGTATGTGGATGACCTCTTAATAGCCATCCGGACCCAAGAGGTGTGTGTGAATTGGATGGTAAGCCTCCTAAACTTTTTTGGGCCTGCAGGGGTATCAGGTATCCGAAAAGAAAGCCCAGATGGTGAAACAAACAGTGATTTACCTGGGCTATGAAGTGAGTGCTGGACAAAGGACCTTGGGGCAAGACCGTAAGGAAGCAATATGCCAAACCCCGAAACCCCAGACAGTAAAAGAACTGAGAACCTTTCTAGGCATGACAGGGTGGTGCAGACTGTGGATTTATAACTATGGATTGTTAAACCCGTGTATGCCTTAATCACGGAAGGGAGCAGGGATCTTCAGTGGACAACAGAAGCAACACGAGCCTTCAACCAACTAAAGAAGGCTCTTATGTCAGCTCCAGCCCTGGGACTTCCAGATCAGGAGTATGGGAAAACCAGTGATCCACGACTGCCTGGAGACCATTGAAGCCACCTACTCCAGTCGCCTGGATCTGAAGGACATCGCTCGAGGACACTGAGAGCTGGTTCACTGATGGGAGCAGCTATGTCATCAGTGGAAAAAGACATGCTGGGTATGCAGTTACCACAAGCAGAGAGGTAATAGAGTCTGGACCATTGCCAACAAATACCTCTGCACAAAAAGCTGAAATAATCACCTTAACCTGGGCCTTAGAGCTGGCAAAAGGAAAAGAAATCAACATTTATACAGACTCAAGGGATGCATTTGGAGAGGTTCATGCGCACGGAGCTATTTGGAAGAAAGAGAACTGCTAAACTCACAAGAGAAAAATATTAAGCATGCACAAGAAATACTAAAACTATTAGATGCAGTTCAGTTACCTGAAAAGGTAGCTATTATGCACATCAAAGGACACCAAAAAGTGAGCTCAGAATTGGAAGAAGGAAATATGCTGGCGGACAGAGAGGCAAAGGATGCAGCCAAAGGTGAGGTACCCAATGAAACAGTCGAGGCAGCATTAATTCCAGATGGAAAGATCTCTATTGAAGGTAAGCCAGTATATAACAAAAAGCATAAAACACTTATTAAGGAAGAAGCAGCAATTTATAACCAGGAAGGGTGGGCTGTAACCAAAGAAGGAAAAGTTATAGTACCTTCTTACTTGTTGTGGTCACTAGTGCTAAAAGAACATGAGAAAAGATTGGGGAATGGATACCCTATACAATTATTTAAAGGACAGAATTCTGGCTAGAAAATTACAAGGCACAGTAACACAAGTAACTCATCAGTGTGGTCTTTGCCTCTGAACTAGTCCTATAAATTTTCCAAAGCCTGAAGTTAGATAAATTGGGAAAGGTTGTGGACCTGGGCAGCAATGGCAAATTGATTTTACGGATTTGCCCAGGAAAGGGGGGTATCGTTACCTATTAGTGTTAACAGATACCTTTTCAGGATGGCCAGAAGCCTTCCCTACCCGGACAGCTAAGGCACGAGAGGTGACCAAGGCATTGTTACAAGAAATAATACCACATTTTGGAGTCCCAGAGAGAAATTGGAAAATATGTGGCTGGGGCCCAAAGCAGAGAATTAGATGGGCCAGTACATGATGTACAACCTGGGGATTATGTATATGTTAAGCCTTTTGCAGAGAAGACTTTGGAACCACAGTGGGAAGGATCATTGCAGGTACTCCTCACCACCTTCACGGCAGTCAAGATCAAAGAACAGAAGGCTTGGATCCATCACTCCGGAGTGAAGAAGGCTCCTGAAGAAATTTGGAAAATTGCACCACACAATGGAGACCTGAAGCTGAAATTCACCAAGAACAGCGAGTAATGAACTTACAGCTATTATGGACATAATGCGAATGGTTGTGACCCTTGTGGTCATTGCCATGACTATAACAGGAGTCAAAGCAACACCATACCAGTACAATGTAACCAGGATTTATCAATGCCAAGGGAAAGCTTACGATCCCTACTCTCGTAGGGCTTTAAGCAAAATGTTAAGGGTCACGAATGCAAGTATGTGGGAAGAAAGGAATGGTTGGGGATGTGAATATGCATTCATACAAGATGGTTCCATGAAGCTCACCATCCACCCATGGAACTCATCCAAGTTGGTCCTGCATGCTGTGACAAATGCTTGACCATGTGTCCTGAATTTAGACTTAAAATTGAAGGATGTGCAGCAAAAGGGTTTGATCTTGATTTTAACGTTACACAATATTGCATTAAGTTTCACAACATCAAAGACAAATCAACCCCACCAGTATCAGAGAGGGCTGTAACGATCCAGACTCCAATTATTTCAAAGAAAAAGGAACAACCTGTAATTCCCCCAATTACTAAAATTGGACCATATGCTATCAAGAAATTCAAGGAATTCAAAGACTGCTAACTAACCCAGAATGGTCTCTGAAGCGAGTAGAAATGGGAATGCAGGTAAATGCTTCTGCCATTTGCCCAGAATGTGCCCCATTTCTCAAATCTCCTTTTATGGAATGCACTACTTGGCTTCAAAACCATATGCCTGCTAGTTTTAAGAAAAAGAGAGACCTCACTGGGATATTAGGAACAGGATTGGGAGTTTTAAACACAATGGATTCAGAGCTGTTAATGAACAAATTGACTATGTTTAGAAGTGATTTAGTTAAATTACGGCAGCCTTTGCAATCTTCTTTATTAGCACTAGGGAACAATCATTGGAAACTGACCAAAATATTACCAAAATGGGAAAATACAGAAGAGCAAGATCATGAGGTAATAATTAAAGCCCTAGGCACAGCTATTGCGAACAATTCTCTGGCTCTTGAATGTACCCAAGCACAAATGTGGATGCAGTCAGTGGCTGCCGCAGTCATCAGGGAAGGTGAAGAAGGGATATTCCCTGCTGAAATTTGCAAAATTGTTTGGGACAATGCCTCTGAAATGGAAAGAGAGCTTCAACCTTGGTGGGTTTTGGTTAATTTTATGTATGACCCTGATACAAATACAGTGACAACTTTTGTTTTAACTATACATAGTGCATCTGTGAGCTTAATACATCCTATAGTTGTTCTAGGACTTAAGCATGAAGGGACTGTATTGTATCCTTCTGAACATAGAATGTTGGCACGAGAAGTTGAAGGAAAATGGCAGACCATTAACCTACAGTGCTGTTCTATGAGAAAACAATTGGGATATATATGTGAAGGAACTTTAGAAGATGACAAAGATACCTGCCTGGACATGGACCAAAGCATTTGCCACTTTGAAATGCATCTAACCAACCAGACAACTTCACTTGTGTATATAGGACAAGGTTGTGTCTGTCTCAGAACAGCATGTCCCACCATAATAATAGACAATCAAATAGTGGATGAGACTCAATTCAATTTATGTGTTTGCAATTTTGCTAAAATCAAAGGATGCGACTTTTCCTATCAGGCACCTGTAATATCACATCAGTACATAAAGGCAAACCTGGTTACTGTGCAAGAAATATTGCCTGCACCTCTGGGAATGAATTTATCCCTAGTCACTCAGCTACTGAACCATCAGGAATTAAGAAAAAATTTTAAAGAGATTCAAGATGCAGAGAAAAGGACTTTGATCATGATACACCATGACATGGAGACCATACAAGGGGTTTTTAAAAGATTTGAAGAACATCTGTCTCATCATTGGTGGGATGTGCTATTTGGGTGGTCACCAACCGCAACTGGTTTGCTTAATGCCTTAATTCACCCAATCGCTGTGCTGCTTATTTTAGTTGGTATAAGTTTGATTTTGTCTATTGCTGTACTTGTTTGGAACTGGAGGATACTACGACAAGTGGCAGACAGCATCGCTATCAAAGGCGTATGGCTTAGTCTTAAGAAATCGCCGCCATGCACCTTGGATAGATGAAAAAAAACTCCCCATATTGAGTAAAAGAATTTGCTCATTTCAAAGGAGAAGTGGAGAATGAAATACTAATCTTAGAAAAGTAGAATTTTATTTACCTTGTTGAAAATAATTAAAAGTTAGAATTTAGAAGGGAGTAGTTATCTGAAACTTAAATAATTGGTTGTCGGTCATTTCATGTTTGCTCAGCTGCGCTTACAATGGAAAAAGACGAAACTAGTGAGCAGAACTGAACGAACACAGACAATGCAACAAGAAACCCATTCTTTGAGAAATTGGACTATCCCCAGAAATCATTTGTATTGTCATTGATAGAAAAGGTGAAGAGTTTAGGGTGAGGAAGACTCGCCCTACTTCCTCCTCTTAAGACCCCTCCCCATGAAAATGACCCCAGACTTAATCTAAGAAGTCAATCACGCATGCTTAATAGCTATTCAAGCTAATTACCATGGGAAGCGGGAGATGGGAGCGGCTGTTATTATGAATACGTATTTGTTTGAATCCTTTGCTAATAAATGGACTTTGTAATCACCTGTGATTTTGCAGTGCTTATCAGAGGATTACCTCACGCTGCTGCCCAGCGCTGAATAAACATACACTTTCTAACTTAAAATTGTTAGAGAGTCTTTTGTCCATCAGAGTTGAGTATCGGTATTAGACCAGTACTCATATTTTGGTAAATCTGAACCGTGGAGCATGATGGGTGCTGAAGTCCAGGAAGTGCATCTTGTGGAGAGTTTGGGGTCCAGGAGGGCATTTCAGGGACACTTTTGCCTCTGAACGGTGATTTGAGGTTCTCAAGGGGCAACATATATGGTTCAGGAGAGTTTGGAGGGATCTTGGGGAGCTCTAACCAGGCTCTTTAGAGCACGGGACACAGCAGGAATTGTAGGCAACTGACTGGGTTATGAGGTGCTCTGAGCTCGCGGGGGATGGCAGGAGATGAATTCCCAGAAGTGGCTGTAAAGGGCATCTGTGGGGTTGGGAGCATTCAGGGGATCCTTGGACACTTTTGCGGGGGGTCCTGAATGGGCATGAGAGGGCACATAGGGATCCTGGAGAGTCTGGGGGACACTAACAGGGCAAGTGGGAGGATATCGGGGGTTCTGTGGAGTGCAGGGCATGATGGGCGTTGTAGTCCTGTCTGCAATGGGGCTCCATTGAGCCACGGGGCATGGTGGGAGTTAGAGGCAGAAAGGAAAGATGGCGCCGACTCCAGGCACTACCCCCGAAGCACCGACCCCTGGCACTGAACCTCCTTGGTGGCACCTTGGGCTGGCACACACCTGAGACATGTGTCTGTTTGCAGTGGGGAAAATTAGAAGTTTTAGATTGTTTTAAGGAAAAAAAAGGAAAAGTTCTCTTTCCCTGAGTACAGGTAGCTCTGCAAGCAAAGCAGGTCCCAGGTGAATGAGGACAGACAGGATGGGGTTGGGGAATGTGGAGCAAGGTTGTCCACATTGGGTCAGACCTCAAGGCACAGCTTCTCTGAGCAGGCCAGACCTCCTGAGGAGAGACCCTGGATCAATATCAATCAGAGAATGCTGAAATCACGTCTGCTCTAAAGACAGCAGTATAAAATACAACCTTTAAAATTAGGATGTGTATTTCTCAAAAGCTCTTTGAAGTATTTCTCTATAATTGGAGTTGAAACCATTTCTGAAGAACTGCAGCAGACCAGAGGGAAATCAAGGCAAAGCCAGGGTTTTTTAGGAAACCTCTCAAGAACTGAATCATAATCAAACTCCAAAGTTTGTGATAATATTCATGGGTCCCACTGAGGGACATAACTGAGAAAGTGTCCCCAGGTTCAGTTAGCGCAGGAAATTGGAGGCACAGATGACAGGTGGGGACAAAGAGAAGGCAAGTCTTGGTTCCCAGGGCACAGCGGGGTCTGTGCCACCAAGGGCTATGAGGAGACACCTTGTCCTGAGCCACTGTGGCCTCCTGGCACAGCCCCAGCAAGGCTGGGCACTGTCACCCCTTGTCCTGCCCTCAGCATCCCCCCCATATCCCAGTGGCCTCAGGGATCTTCTGGGACCAGTCCCTGGGGAGCCTTGGTCAGGAATGGCCCTGGGGGGCTCCTTCATGTTCCCAGGGATTCCAGGTATTTTTGAGGTCTTTGAGTTTTGCTTTTCCCTTGCAGTCTCTGAGAGCTTTGTGCAATCAGTGCCTCCAATTCTCTCCTCCAAGGAGTCCAGGAGGAGCCTGTGTCAGTGATGAACCTCAGTGGGACTGAAATTGAAACTGTATGAAAAAAAGAAACTCCCCAACAATATCTTCTCATTGTTAGAGTATCTAGGCATTACTTTCTTCTGGCCAGGATGTTTTTGTGGCCAGCATGTGCAATAGAAATCATTCCACCCACACATGCCTGGTTTGTGCAGTGAAAATCATTCCATCATACATGATTCTTTACTAGGCTTTTCACATATTTATACAGACAAATCCAGAGAAATTCACATTCATTGACCTTAGATTACACAATTCTTGATGTTCAGTTTCCTAATGGTGATTGCTTTTTTTTGCCTTTGAAGAGAATTTTGTCCTCATTCTTTGATTGTCTTTACCAATCCTTTCCCAGACCAGGTGCCTCCAACCACACTGGGTGTGATGTTTGTTAATGTCAATTTACCTCCTGTGGATCTTCTGGTTACTCCCAATCTATAGATATTAAACTCATCAGGCCTCACCCAACCTCAGTGAACAAAGTCTTTTGGAGGGAAACTTCAATTCCCCTCCTTCTGGGTAAAGACAAACAAACCCCTGACTGAAGTTACATTTAAAAAATTGAAATTTGTATCATTTGCAACAATTCCATTAGGGTCTGTATCACAATGCTCACCTTGGCTCCATGCTGCCACACAGTGTCACATCAGTCCCTGGGCTCCACAAAGCCCTGCAGTGTCACAATTACCTTTTTGTTCCATGGGGTCCCACAGTGTCACAACTGTCCCTTCATTCCATAAAGCCCTGCAGTGTCACAAAGGTCTCTGTAATTCCATGAGACCCCACAGTGTGACAACAGCCCATCGGTTCCATGTGTCCCACATTGTTACATGAATCCCTAGTTCCATGGGGTCTGGTAGTGTCACAATGGACTCCTTGGTTCCATGGTGCCATAGTTGCCACAATTTCCATGGTACCACAACTGCCCTCTGGTCCCACAAGGCCCCACAGTGTCACAATGGTCCCTTGCTGCCATGACACTGTGTAGTGTCACAATGGTCTCCATGATTCCATACTGCCCTGCAGTGTCACAATGGACCATTGGTCACTGAGCCTCAACAGTGTCACCATGGCCCCTTGGTTCCATGGACCCCACAGTGTCACTGTGGATCCCTTGGTCCACAAGGCTCTGAAGTGTCACAATGGCCCTTTGGTTCTATGAGGTTTGGTAAAGTCACAATTCACTGCTTGGTTTCACAAGGCCCTGCTCTGTCACAATGCCCATGGTTCCATGAGTTTCCATAGTGTCACCATGGTGTCCTTGGAACTGCAGGATCACAATGGTCTCCTTGGTACCATCCTGCCCCAATGTCTCAATGGCTTTTTGGTTCCATGAGTTTCCACAGTGCCACAAGGGTCTTCTTGGTGCCATGAGAATAAAAAAATTTCACATAGATATTGAGCAACACCTGCTTAACACACCTGGGAACATCTGTCTGCATTCAAATTAGGAGTTAAAGATGAGAGAATGGCACCAGCAGCTTCCATCTGCAACAGAGACCCAGGGAAAGGACAGGGACAGAGAATTCAGCTGAAAGATTCAGAGAATTAACAGAATCACAGAATGACTAGGTTGGAAGATCAAGATCATCAAGTCCAACCCTTGCCTAACATTTTCATATGGCACCGAGTGCCATATCCAGTCTCTTTTTTAGACACATCCAGGGATGGTGTCTTCACCAACTCTAGGGCAGACTATTCCAGTACTTTATCATCCTGTCTGTAAAAAACTTTTTCCTAATATCCAACCTATATTTTCCTTGGCACAGCTAATGACTGAGTTCTCTCACTCTGTCAGTTGTTGCCTGGTGAAAGAGACCAACCCCCACCTGACCACAACCACCTTTCAGGAAGTTGTAGAGAGTGATAAGGTCACCCCCAAGTCTACTTTTCTCCAGAATAAACATCCCCAGCTCCATCAGCCCCTCCTCAAAGGACTTGTGTTCCAGACCCCTCACCAGCCTTGTTGCCCTTCTCTGGTCATGCTCCAGGGCCTCCATGTCCTGCCTAAATTGGGGGGCCCAAAACTGGACAAAGCACTCGAGGTGCTGCCTCACCAGTGTCAAGCACTGCCCTGGTCCTGCTGGCCACACCACTCCTGACCTAGGCCAGGAGCCATTGACCTTCTTGGCCACCTGGGCACACTGCTGGCTCATGTCCAGCCTGCTGTCCATCAGTGCCCCCAGGTCCCTTTCTGCCTGGCCACTGTCCAGCAACTTTGTCCCCAGCCTGTAGCACTGCAGGGGTGGTTGTGGCCAAAGTGCAGGACCCAGCACTTGGTCTTGTTAAACCTCACCCTACTGGATTTGGGCCCTGGATCCAGCCTGTCCAGGTCCTTCTGCAGAACCCTCCTACCCTCCAACACATCCACACTCACACCCAGCTTGGTGTCATCTGGAAATTTGCTGATGGTGGACTCAATGCCCTCATCCAGATCATCAATGCAGATACTGAAATCCACACTGGCTGGCTCTGATCCCTCACCCATCCTGTAGGTGCCCTGTGATGGCACTCAAGGTGATCTGTTCCATCACCTTGCTGGGCACCCAGGTCAGGCTGGCAGGCCTGGAGTTCCCCAGATCCTCCTTCCAGCCCTTCTTGAGGATGGACTCACATTGGCACCTCCAGTCCTCTGGGACCTCCCTGGTGAGCCAGGACTGATGATAACTGATGGAGAGCAGCTTGGGGAGCTCATCCAGCAGCTCCCTCATCCCCCTAGGATGGATCCCATCTGGTCCCAGGACACGTGTGAGCATCTGAGTGGCTCAGCAGGTCCCCAGCTGCTTCCTCCTGGATTTCGGGTGTCTATTCTGTTCCCTGTCCCCATCTAACAGCTCAGGAGAACACATGTCATCACAACAACCTGTCTTATTGATAAAAACTGAGGCAACAAAGGGGTTATGTACCTCAGCTTTTCCTCATCTTTTGTAACCATATCCCCTGCCATAAGGAGAGGATGTTTTTCTTAGTCCTTCTTTTGCCAATAATGTATTGAGAAAATAATTTTTATTATCCTTCACAGAAGTGGCCAGGTCCTAATTGAGATTTTGCCTCTCTAATTTTCTTTCTGCATGACTTAGAGACATTCTTAAACATTTCCTGAGTTGCCTGCCACTCTGTCCAAAGGTGATGCACCCTCATTTTTCCCCTGATTTCCCACAAAATCTTCAAGCCCATCCAGGCCGGCTTTTTGCCATTCAGCTTTGCTCAGCTTTCCATGCTCAGGATAGACTGCTGGTCCACCTTCAAGATTTCTTTCTTGACCTGTTTTCATGTTTCCTGAACCCTCTTGTTATTAAAGGCTATATCCAAAGGCACTCTCCAAATTTGCATCCTAAAGAGGCCAAAGTCTGCTCTCTCTAAGTCCAGGGTAGATGTTTTGTTGATGCCCCTCCATCTTTCACAAAATATTTAAAAACCCAATAATTTCATGGTCACTGTACCCCAGGCAGCTCCTGACCACCACATCTCCCACCAGCCCTTCTCTGTTTTTGAACAGCAGGAGACAGAGCTTTCCTTGGGAGTGGGAAGAGAAGGAAACCTCCCCAAAGTGCAGCCTGGAAGGTTCAGCCTGGAGGTGAGGAAACAGAAAAGTCCCTCCCAGGGCAGAATGTTGGTGGCCGAGGTGTCCCAGCGTGAGGCTGGGCCATGCCATGGCTCTGTGTGCCAGGAGCCGGCAGCGCTGGGTGCAGGGAGCCCAGGGAGGGCACAGCAATGCTGGGCTGAGAAATGCTGGGGGGACAGCGAGATGGGCGTGTGCAGCCGGCCAGGGCAGAGGAGCAGCACGCACAGGGGCACAGCCTGCAGGAGAGATGGCCAAGGGCTGGGCAGGGCTGGCAGGGCCAGAGGCACCCAGGCCTTTGTGCCCTGGGCTGGGCAGGGCCTCTGCAGGCCCCACAGAAGGAACTTTCCTTGCAGGGGCTGCACTTTGCTTCTGCCTCGGCCCTCCCTGAGCAGGCTGGCAGGGCTTGCAGGTTGGTGACATTTGTCCTGGACCCAACCCCAAATCCACCCTCGGGATCATTAAAGTACAGAAAGATTTCAGAAACTCTTTGTCTTCCTTCCATTGTCTTCAAGCCTCCAGGGCTTGTGCACCTCACTGGAGTCAGTTTGGAGTTCTTTTAAGGAGCAAGATTTCAAAGTTGACCTCATGACTTCTCTTCTTTTATCAAGGGGGTATTTTTAAAATTTCAAGTTAAGAGAAGAGCTGACAGAAGCATTCCTCAGGTGATGTTGATGCTGGATGTCTCCTTAAGAGGTCTGGGCACAGAGAAGAATGTGTCCCTTGACGGCTGGCCCTGTTTGGACAACCTGCTCTTCCACCCCAGCCCCACCATGTCTGACGCCACCCACCTTTTCAGAGTGACATCCTAAAACATTAAAGAAAATGACTGGATTTTCTGCATAATTAAAATACAATTTAAAAAAAAAAAAAGTTTTATATGTATTTTTAATTTTTATAATACTGTTATTTTTATTACCTTTTGTTAAATATTCCTTTTTTAAAACTCTATACATTTTTCGCCACCAAAAAAATTATTAGTCATTGCTTAATTAATTAAGTGACCACTATTGGCTATTGATTTCTTCCTCTTTATGCTAATTAGTCTTTTTATTAGTCCTTTTGTATTCTTTTTAATATTTTTCAAACACATGGTAAAAGGGGCCACTTTGGGGTACATGGAGACATTTCTGGGTAACATTTGGGGAAGTTTTGGTTCTGGGGATGGAATTTGGAGGGAAGTTGAGGGTCAGAAGGACACTTAGGCGCATTGAGACGGTACTGAAGAATACTCAGGGATCCTGAGAGAACGTCTGGGCATTGAAGTGGCAGCTGGAATTGCAGGGGGGCACCTGGAGGTCAGGAAGGGGAATCTGGGGCGCTTTGGGGTCCATGCAGGCACTTGGGGGCCCTGGCAGGGCTCTCTGGGGCACAGGAAATGATGGGAGTTGTAGGTGCAGGAATAATACGGTTTAATGGAACCGCAGAGCATCACAGGAGTTCTCAGCACAGCTGCAATGTCTCTCGGTGTGGCGCAGTGCATGACGGGACATGAAGTCAAGGCTGGAATGGCGCTCTACAGGAACAGTGGAGCATGATGGGAGCTGTAGTCCCGGAAGTGGCTCAGTCGGGTGTTTCGGAGTCCGGGAAAGCACCTGGGGGGCACTTTTGCATCAGAGTTGTGACTAGACGTCCTCAGGAGGGAACGTATATGGTTTGGGAGCACTTGGGCAGTGCTTGGGGAGCTCTAACTGTGCTCTTTAGGGCACGGGGCATGGCAGGAGTTTTCAGAGTGGAAATGTGTTATGAGGGACTCTGAAGCTGCCGGGGATTAGAGGAGATGAATTCCCAGAAGTGGCTGTAACGGGCATCCATGAGGTTTGGAGTATTCAGAGGATTTGTGGACGCTTTTGAGGTGGTCCCAAATGGGCGCTGAGGAGGCACTTAGGAATCCTGGAGGGTCTGGGGGACACTTATGGGACATGTGGAAGGCGGGTACCAGGGGTTCTGTGGGGCATGGGGCATGACGGGTGTTGTCGTCCCAGCTCCAATGGGGCTAAATCGGGCTGTGGGGCATGTTGGGAGTTATAGGCAAAAAGAAAAGATGGCACTGACACCAGGCACCGCCCCTGCGTCCCCGATCCCCCGCGCTGATTGGCTGTGGGCAGTGATGGGCGGAGGCAGGAGCAGCCCATTCCACCCCTCCAGTCCCTCCCACGCCAGCCCAGTTATTCCCCAGTACAGCCCAATACATTCCCAGTGCCCTCCAGTCCCTCCCAGCAAAGACCAGTTCATCTCCAATAGAGCCCAGTGCAATTCCAGTGCCCCTACAGGCCCTCTGAGTACACCCCAGTCCCTCCCAATAAACCTGAGTTCATTCCTATTCCCTTCCAGTTTCTTCCAGTGTCTTCCATAGTACACCCCAATGTCCCCCAGTCTTCCCCACAGTGTTCCCATTTTGTCCCAGTATCCCCCATTTTCACTCACAGTATCCCCAGTTTGTCCCAGTATTGCCCACTATCACTCCAAGTATGTCCCAATGTGTCTCTGTGCACCCCCAGAGTCCTTCCCAGTCCACCCAGATTCCCCCCACCCCAGCATTCCCCATGTTTCCAGGTTGTCCCAGTCCTCCCCAGTATCACACCCAGCGTATCCCAGTGTCTCCCATAGAGTTCCCACTGTTTCCCAGTATGGCCCAGTCCACTCCAGTATCACTCCCACTATGTCCCAGTGTCTCCCACAGGGTTTCCAGTGTTCCCAGTATTTCCCAGTCCTCTCCAGTGTTTCCAAGGAAACTTGAACTTCTCACAGTTGCAGTGGCACCCAAACCCAGCAGTGGGGTCAGTGCAGTGTCCATGGCCACAGCCCCTGGCAGTGGCCCAGCGCAGGTTGGGGTGATGATCCACCCTCACAGCTGGCCCAGGGCAGCTCTGCAGTGGCTTTAGTGGCACCTTGTGCTGGCACACACCTGAGGAGTGTGTCTGTTTGCAGTGGGGAACATTACAAGTTTTCCATTACTTCAAAAATTAAAAACCAAACCAACCAAACAAACAAGCAAACAAACAAACAGACAAAAACAAAACAAAAAAACAACAACCAAAAAAATCAAACAAAAAAAAGGAGAAACATCTCTTTTCCTGAGTGCAGCCAGTTCTCCAAGCAAAGCAGGTCCCAGCTGAGTGAGGGCAGACAGGATGGGGTTGGAGAATGTGGAGCAAGGCTGCCCACACTGAGTCACACCTCAAGGCAGAGCTTCTCTGAGCAGGCCAGACATCCTGAGGGGAGACCCTGGATCAATATCAATCACAGAACGCTGCAATCATGTCTGCTCTGATGAGAACAGTAATAAAATACACCCTTTAAAATAGGAATGGATATTTCTAAGAAGCTTTTTGAAATATTTCTCCATAACTGAAGTTGAAACCGTGGTAATGAACTGCACTGGACCAGAGGGAAATCAAAGCAGGGACATTGTTTGTTAGGACTTGATCCCAATGAGCCCCAGTGTGCATTTGGTGCTGCCAAGGAGCTCCAAATAATATTTTGGAAATATTGGCTCTCTCTCTGCTGCTCTGCCCTTGCCAGGAGCCAGGCCCAGCTCAGCAGCACAGACACAGCACAAGGACTTTAATGACCCTCGCAGGAGTTGGGGCTGAGTCCCTGGACATCAGTCCCTGACTGGGAGTTGAAGAAACCTCTCAAGAATTCAAAGTCAGATTCACACTCCAAAGTTTCTCTTTTGTTTAGTGAGTCCCACTGATAAACATGAAAGAGAAGGTTTCCCAAGGGTTGAATTATATCAGAAAATTGATGACAATGATGTCAGGTTGAAAAAAATAGGGTAAAGGAAGAAAAGAAACTTCACAAGAATTCAAAGTCAAATTCCAAGTCCAAAGTTTCCTGTAGTTCTAATGGATCCCACAGAGGGACATCGCTGAGAAAGTGTCCCCAGCTGCAGGTTTCTTGTTTTAACATTATATTTTTAAAGTGTGGTATAATTTTTTAATGATATATTTCTTAAACTTGAGCTTATTGCTTTTATGCTACATTTTTGGTGGGTGTTTTTTCTCTTTCTGAATGAAGCAGAGAGACTGGACTTCTGAGTTGCTTTAGAAGGTCTTTTAGGTTTATTTTGTTATTTTCTATACAGACAGGAAGGCTAAGTTTGTCTCACAGATGGTCACAACATGGCTTAGAAATCACAAGACTTATGGTTACAAGGTCTTTTAAGGATTTATTAACTAATAAAACACTCTCAAAAGAGATATTTATGTTTCTAATTCAATACTAAGATATTTTGTCTTACTGACTCATACTACAGTGTGAACTTTCTTAGCCAATTTTATCAGAACACACACATTTCTTGTTAGCTTTGTAACTACCTTTATTTTTTCTATGCATTTAATTCCAAAGCCAAACATATCTCTACTCAACAATATTTATTTCTAAGCTTTTGCCTACAGACTGAATGTTCTGAGAATTCCTTGCATTTTGTATTCCAACAGTCAGGTTGCAGTGTGAGCAGAACACTGGTGGCACTGATGACAGGTGAGGACAAACAAGGGAAAGGTGTCTCTGATGCTGAGCAAACCTGGATGTTTTTCAGGAATGCAAAGGGCCAAGGCCTGAGCCCCAGCCCCTGGCAAGGCACATCCTGTCCCTCCCTCATTGCTCAGGGCTCTTCCCAGGCCACTGGGCTCTGGGGATATGCAATGCCCAGGGCAGGACCATGGGCTGCTTTCCTGGCAAGGATTATTGGAAGGCAAGAAGAAGGCATCTGGCTCAAGGGTACAATGATAGAAAAAACAAGGACAGAACCTGGGAACTTTGGGTGGGTTTTATGGAAATGGGCAGATTGTAATATACATGCAATGACTAAATATCAGAAAAAACACTTGTAGAATATTTTATGCATGTTAATTAGGTGTTATACCACATTGGACCTAAGGCCTGTAAAAATTATGCACTCTTTAAAACCAAATTACTGTTAAGGAATCTTGATGTGATATTTGGAGATTTGGTGCCAGCTGGGCCTCACCGAACCAAGGAGTCAAATGTCACACTATGGAACCTCAAGGAACAAGGGGGCTTTTTGACACTGTGACAGCTCATGGAACCAAAATCCATTTTGACAGAGAGGGGCCACATGGAACCTATGGTCCATTGTGACACTGCAGATCCAAGGAGACCATTGTGGCACTGAGAAACCTCATGGAACCAAAAGTCCATTGTGACAGAGAAAGGCCTCATGGAACCAAGGGGCTATTGTGACACTGTGGGGCCACATGGGGCCCATGGTCCGTTGTTACACTGCAGATCCAAGAAGGTCATGGTGACCCTTAGCAACATCCTGCAACCATGGCTGCATTGTGACACTGCAGGGCCTCACAGACCCAAGGTGACCGTTTTATACTACAGAACCTCGTGGAACAAAGGGTCCATGGTGACACTGCAGAACTGTTGCTGAGAGTAGGAAAGCTCATGGAACCGGAAGTCCATTGTGACCAAGGGGCCATTGTGACACCGTGGATCCAAGGAGACCATTGTGACACTGAGGAACCTCATGGAACCAAGGGCCCATTGTTACACTATGGGGACTCATGAAACCCAAGGTCCATTGTGGCATTGCAGGGCCTCATGGAACAATGGAGAATATTTTGAATCAGAATCATAGAATTACTGAGGTTTGAAAAGACCTTTGAGATCATGAAGTCCAGCTTATGACCTAACATAAGCTCATCAAATTAACCATGGCTCTGAGTGCCATGTCCAGGTTTTTTAAAATGCCTTCGTGGATGGGGATTCCACCACCTCCATGGGCAGAATGTTCCAGTGCCCAAACACTCTTTCAGTGAATAATTTTTTCCTGATGTCAAACCTATACTACCCCTGGCTCATCTTCAGGCTGCATCTTCTCCTTTTGTCAGTGGTTTCTTGGGAGAAGAGTCTGACCCCCACCTGACTACAACCTCTGTTCAGGTGGTTGTAGAGAGTCTCACTAGAGACCATTATAGCCATTGGGGCCATTGTAGCACAGCGGGGAATCCTGGAATCAAGGGGACCACAGTGACAGTGTGGGGTTCCATGGGACGAAGGGGCCGTTCTGATACTGTAGAACCAAGGAGACCTTTGTTACAGTACAGGGCATCATGGAACCAAGGAGACCATGATGACACTTTTAGCCATCAAGGAAGCAAAGAACCAGTGTGGCATTGCAGGGCCTCATGGAACCAAGGGCACAGGAATGACACTGTGAGCTCCAAGGGACCAAGGGGGCATTCTCACACTGCAGAGCCAAGGAGGCCATTGTGACACTATGGGGCATAATGGAGCTGAGGGTCCATTCTGACACAGCCTCATGTAGGACATTTTTACAGTTTAAGGCTTGGTGAAACAAAAAAGCCATTGTGGCATTTCAGGGCCTTATGAAACCAAGGAAACCATAGTGATATTGTGGGGCTCAATGGAACCAAGGGGCCATTGTGACACTGCGGGGTCTCATGGATTCAATGTTCTGTTGTGACAATGCAGGCTTTCATGGAATCATGGAGACTATTGTGACGCTTTGCTGCCCCATGGAACCAAGGAGTCCATTGTGACACTGCAGGGCCCCATGGAACTAAGGATTCATGTAACAGTGCTGGACCCCCTGCAACCAAATATCCATTGTGACTTTGCAGGGCCTCATGGAATCCAGGAGACCATGATGACACTTTGAGGCCTCGTTGAATCAAGGGGCTCTGCAGGGCCTTGTGGAACCAAGGAGACCCTTCTGCCAGTGTGAGTCCCCATGGAACCAAGGGTCCGTTGTGATACTCTGGTGTGGGAAATGCAGACACGGAGAGCTCTCAGGGCCTTGTGCATACAGGATCAGAGACAGAGGTTTGACCTAAGACCTTGGAGAAGGCTTAGAGAATTAGAGCATTAAAGTGAAACAGACATGAAACAAGAATATAAATTGGTAGTTTAAGTAAAAATATATTTTAAGCAAATATATGTATTATGTAAGCAAAAGAATATATTAAATGGGATAGTAAAAAATTTTAAAGTTTAGCAGTTGAAGCTCTTATAAAGTTTGTTAGAAGTTTATGATGCATCAATGTAAGTTTGTGAAGTGTTATATGATTGGTTGAAAAATGATGCATTTCTGCAAAGCAATGATTGATTGGTGTAAAAGGAGGCTAGTATTTGAGGAAGAATTTGATTGGCTAAAAAACTAAAATAAAGCGTTGTAGCTAAGAAGGCAGCTTCTAATATTATGGCATTGGAGCTAACAGCTTTAATGTCTCCCCTTTCTATGAGACTGATGCAATAAAGCAATAAACCATCTTTTGCAATATCTGCCAGCTGCCCCATCTCTTATATAATATTTATGTCCAAATAGAGATTTAAGGACATCATATTTACCCTATTGAAATCAGTGAGGATATAAGGACAACAGGTCTACTGTACTAAAGTCAATAGAAATTTAGGGACACAAGGTTTACCCTGTCTAAGTGAATTGGGATTTATGGACACCAGGTCTACCCTGTTGAAGTCAAAAAGGATTTAGGGACACCAGGTCTATCCTTTAATGTCAGTGGGGATTTTGCAGACATTTGGTGCTAAAATGGGGAAATGTGGGGAAATTTGGGGGAAATCTTGGGCTGAATTCTGGGAATTTCTGCTCCAGGACCATGGTGCTGATGCTCTGGAAGGCCTGGATGAATTCCTGGAAGCCAATCCCTAATCCATGATCCCACAGCTGCAGATCATGCTGGAGCTGTGCCTCCAGGTAAGCTCAAAAATCTCCGATTTCAGCCCAGCATCTGGGAATTCTTAGCCCAAAATCAGGATTTTTACCACCAAAAATTTTTTGGGACATCAGATCTACCCATTGAAGTCAATGTGGATTTAGCAACATCAGGTCTACCCATCAATAGGGCTTAATGGGGAAGGGTTACTGGTTAAACTGGGAGCACTGGAAGGGCTTAGGGGGAGCACTGGGGGAGGAGCTGGAACCACTGGGGGGGAACTGGAAACACTGGAAGGGAGGAAAGGGGCAAACTGGGAAAACTGGGGATCTACTGGGTGAACTGGGAGAACTAGGAGGGCAAATTAGTCCAACTGGGAGCTATTCTGGGAGCACTGGGTAATAACTAGGTCCACTGGGAAGGATTAGTGGAGATAAATTTGAATTAACAGAACACCAGGTCTCCCCCATTGCAATCAATAGGTATTGAGGGATACCAGGTCTAGCATTAAAGTCAAAAGGGATTTTCAAGGACATCAAGTCCACCCTGCCAAAATAATGAGGATTTAGGGGCACCAATTTTGGGGGACTGTAGTAATGCTGAACAAGTTAAGGCCACAGTGGGCATGTCTAAACAAATCCAGGCCTTGCTCTGTATTGTGTGCACCAATCAAACTATATTTAGCTGCTTTTCTCCATGTTTTGCTTCCTAGTTGTTTTTCTGCATATTTTACTGTTCTATCACATGCTTAGCTGTTTTCTGTATATTTCTTAGTTTAGACCGGTGTTTATAACAGGTGCACCGGATGAGCCTTTTTTAGGTGTTTTTCGACAACTTGTTGAAACCCTTCAAGGCTACTGAAACATAAACTGTGCTAAATCAGGAGAGAAGGAGTTGCAAAACAGAATGCTGAGATTAGAAAACCCAAGCTAAAGGTGGGCAGCGAAGCTTTTGACAATCACCAATCATTGCCTCTAGGGGGCTCGTGGAGGGCGCGTGAACATCACAGAACCACCAATCAAGAGATGCATGATCACCTAGATAGTAGTTTTAGAATATATAGCTAGGGCTAAAAAGTAAACAATAAATCGGCCTCTGCCTAATCATATTGGTTTGCTGTCCAGAAGTCCTGTTTCTCCCACAGGGGATCCCAGGGTTTTTGGTAGATTCAAGTGTCCAAGGGGTACTCAGGTGCACCCAGGTGATTTCTGGGGGTACTCAGGTGTACCCAGGTGATTTTGGTGATATCCAGGTGATGTTTGGAGCACCCAAGCATCCTGTCTCACCTTGACAGGCTGGGAGAAGATGATGGCCACTGTTTCATCCTCCCGGTTGACATGCACACAGATGACCCTCAGCAGTGGAATGGGGGCGGTTGGAGGGCACCCCAACATTCAGGGGTAGCCCAAAACTCCAGGTGACAGCCCCAGGGGTGGGAGGGAGACATGAATTACCTTGGGAGAGGATGCAGTGCAGGTGCACCCAGGCACTTTTGTCTGTGGGGTCAGTGAAGACAGCGTTCTGCACCAGGTCCAGCTCTGAGGGGGGCAAACAGGGCACCCCAAAATCTCAGGGGAGCAGCGGGGTCACCCAAATTGATTCATGACAAAACTTTATAACCCACAAAGTAAGTTACAGGTATTTATTTTATTCAGCACTGAGGTGCATGGGGGATAGCTCCTCTAAAAACATGCACATCTTTGGCTACTTGCACCTCTTTTTTTATTCTCTACAAACTAGGACTGCACAATGCACATAATACATATTCATTTCCTAACCCCGCCTGTCCCTGCTCCGTATTAAAATTAGCTCCACGCCTCTTTGTGACTGCGCACTGCTCCTTGTTGGTCACTCTGGTGGTCATCTGGGGTCTTTGGGATGAAGTAAACAGTCTTCCTCTCAGTTGAACTTTTCACCTCGCCTTCTTTGCATGTGCGTATTAGACTTTTGTCTCCTTCCAGACCTTAATATAGGTTTTTGCTGGCTTGGGGTCTAAGGAATCCCCCTTATCTGGAAGGCGCCTCCCTCTTCCATCCTGTTTGCGCATTCTTGGCCCTCTATCTTATCTTGCAGCCCTGTTCTGTGCTCCTGTTTTTGCAAAGACAACAAATGATAAGCACTCATAGCACCCCCTGTAAGTGTCGGTCTGAAGTTTCCCTGATCTGCCTTGCGACCATCATCAGAGACTGAGACCCTTTTTACCCTTAACTCTTTAATTTTAATTCTCCCTGTTTCAGTGTCACAATGTCTGCTTGGTTCTACAGGTCCCACAGCTTCATCCTTGACCAATGGTTCCATAGGGGTCCTGAGTCTCACAATTGTCCCCCAGAATCCATGAGGCACAAGAGTGACAATGGTCTCTTTGGTTCCATGAGGTCTGCAGTGTCTCCATGGTGTCTTTGGATCTGCATTGTCACAACTGACGCATGGTTCCATGAGGTTCCACAGTGTCTCCATGGTGTCCTTGGACCTGCATTGTCACAACTGATGCATGGTTCCATGAGGTTCCACAGTGTCACCATTGTCACTGTCCGAGGCTGGATGAGCTCAATGTCCCAGACACCTCGGGATGAGCTGTCAATCAGTCACACAGTGGGTTTGTGCTGACCCAGGTCCTGACTGCCCAAGCAATCACAAGTCCAACCTGAGAGAGACCCCCATGAAGGCCCAGGGGCTTAAAAAACACAGAGCACGGGCTCAGTCCATGATCCGTACCCTGCCTTCTCCTGGGGTCTGTGTCACACCAAAGGAAATGCTCCACACCCAACCCTGGAGCCCCAGCCCAGCTCTTGAGTGAACAAATGACTGAAAGTCCAACCTGGGAGAATGATCCAGAAAGACTAAAAAGAATTTAAGGCTGACCACTAGGCAAGGACGTATCTTGACCCTACCTCCTCTTGGAATTTCTGTCTGAACACCACCGGAATCCAGGAGTTGGCAGCTGTGTGTGCGTGCATCTTTTGACTTTCTCTCTGCGTCTTCTATTTCTTCTGTTTCTGTCGCATGATAAATGTGATTCGTGCTAACTAAATTGTAACTATATTGCAAAACTAGGGGGCTCGTGGAGGGCGCTGAACATCACAGAACCACCAATCAAGAGATGCATGATCACCTAGATAGTAGTTTTAGAATATATAGCTAGGGCTAAAAAGTAAACAATAAATCGGCTCTGCCTAATCATATTGGTTTGTTGTCCAGAAGTCCTGTTTCTCCCACAGGGGATCCCAGGGTTTTTGGTAGATTCAGTGTCCAAGGGGTACTCAGGTGCACCCAGGTGATTTCTGGGGGTACACAGGTGTACCCAGGTGATTTGGTGATATCCAGGTGATGTTTGGAGCACCCAAGCATCCTGTCTCACCTTGACAGGTTGGGAGAAGATGATGGCCACTGTTTCATCCTCCCGGTTGACATGCACACAGATGACCCTCAGCAGTGGAGGGGGGGGCTGTCGGATGGCACCCCAACATTCAGGGGTAGCCCAAAACTCCAGGTGACAGCCCCAGGGGTGGGAGGGAGACCTGAATTACCTTGGGAGAGGATGCAGTGCAGGTGCACCCAGGCACTTTTGTCTGTGGGGTCAGTGAAGACAGCGTTCTGCACCAGGTCCAGCTCTGAGGGGGGCAAACAGGGCACCCCAAAATCTCAGGGGAGCAGCGGGGTCACCCAAATTGATTCATGACAAAACTTTATAACCCACAAAGTAAGTTACAGGTATTTATTTTATTCAGCTCTGAGGTGCATGGGGGATAGCTCCTCTAAAAACATGCACATCTTTGGCTACTTGCACCTCTTTTTTTATTCTCTACAAACTAGGACTGCACAATGCACATAATACATATTCATTTCCTAACCCTGTCTGTCCCTGCTCCGTATTAAAATTAGCTCCACGCCTCTTTGTGACTGCGCACTGCTCCTTGTTGGTCACTCTGGTGGTCATCTGGGGTCTTTGGGATGAAGTAAACAGTCTTCCTCTCAGTTGAACTTTTCACCTCGCCTTCTTTGCATGTGCGTATTAGACTTTTGTCTCCTTCCAGACCTTAATATAGGTTTTTGCTGGCTTGGGGTCTAAGGAATCCCCCTTATCTGGAAGGCGCCTCCCTCTTCCATCCTGTTTGCGCATTCTTGGCCCTCTATCTTATCCTGTTGCCCTGTTCTGTGCTCCTGTTTTTGCAAAGACAACAAATGATAAGCACTCATAGCACCCCCTGTAAGTGTCGGTCTGAAGTTTCCCTGATCTGCCTTGCGACCATCATCAGAGACTGAGACCCTTTTTACCCTTAACTCTTTAATTTTAATTCTCCCTGTTTCAGTGTCACAATGTCTCCTTGGTTCTACAGGTCCCACAGCTTCATCCTTGACCATTGGTTCCATAGGGGTCCTGAGTCTCACAATTGTCCCCCAGAATCCATGAGGCACAAGAGTGACAATGGTCTCTTTGGTTCCATGAGGTCTGCAGTGTCTCCATGGTGTCTTTGGATCTGCATTGTCACAACTGACATGGTTCCATGGTTCCATGATGGTGTCCTCCTGCATTGTCAGTGTCACCACAGTGTGTCACTGTCCGAGGCTGGATGAGCTCAATGTCCCAGACACCTCGGGATGAGCTGTCAATCAGTCACACAGTGGGTTTGTGCTGACCCAGGTCCTGACTGCCCAAGCAATCACAAGTCCAACCTGAGGAGAGACCCATGAAGGCCCAGGGGCTTAAAAAAACACAGAGCACGGGCTCAGTCCATGATCCGTACACTGCCTTCTCCTGGGCTCTGTGTCACACCAAAGGAAATGCTCCACACCCAACCCTGGAGCCCCAGCCCAGCTCTTGAGTGAACAAATGACTGAAAGTCCCACCTGGGAGAATGATCCAGAAAGACTAAAAAGAATTTAAGGCTGACCACTAGGCAAGGACGTATCTTGACCCTACCTCCTCTTGGAATTTCTGTCTGAACACCACCGGAATCCAGGAGTTGGTAGCTGTGTGTGCGTGCATCTTTTTTGACTTTCTCTCTGCGTCTTCTATTTCTTCTGTTTCTGTCGCATGATAAATGTGATTCGTGCTAACTAAATTGTAACTATATTGCAAAAATTGTTGCTTCATATCAATAGAAAAGCAGATGAAATCCTCCAGATGTTCGGTGGGAGTATTAGAAGAAGGATGTAGGTTTGATAACAGCAGCTAGAAATAAAATTTTTGACCTTGGAATGGGCCAAACTGGGATGATTCCAGGTATTGGACACAGAAATAAGTTTTGTTGTGGGAACATATGCTTAGTTACATAACCCAAAGCATAGTGCTCTTGCACTACCTGCAAGGTCAGTCAGCGAACACGAGGAAGACCCAGAGCATTCATCGGAAATAAGACCCCAGAAAGGTTGAGACACCCCTAACTACTAGTAGAGCATGCCAATGTAACATAGTGACATACATTTTAGGAATAGAAACCAGGAGGAGCTTTCCAGAACATTCTGTATTAATATGTATTAACATACAGTATGTAAGTAGGATTTTTTTTTGATTGCTTTGGTATGGTAGGAAGGGCGAGCCCCTACCTGTACCCCCAGTCAGTGTACCCCTGCTCAGTTTTGCTTATGCTTTATTCCCCAGAGCGGCCAGACTGGCCCATGGTGTGGTTGGAATGCTGCCCCTGATGAGTTTTTCCAGAAACCACCGGGCAAGGGGGACAGGAAGCTATCGGCCCATGGGTGCAGCCTCTGAGTTCTAGCCTGGCTGTTGAGATCCTGGCCCCCCTCCCAGAGCAGCCCCTGCCGTTCTGGCCTGGGCCCCTGCTATCCTGGCCTGGGCCCCCAGCACAGCCACCGTAAAAGTTTCCATTGTAAAATAGCTCTGGGCTGTGGCCCAGGAGAGATCACTTGATCATCTGCAGGCCTGGGCAATATATGAACTCTTTCACTGCCGAGACTTGCAGACACTTTGTTCTCTCTAATGAGTGAAAGAAGAGGACCAAGATAGACACAGAAACTGCATGAGAACATCGAGGTCAGATAAAAGAGGAGTCAGGTCCCGGATGACAGAAGGAGGTGAGTCGTGGACTGAAATTTTCCTTTTTTTAAGCTGTGGAGAAGAGATTCTTGTTTCCCTATAGCTCATGGAAAATGCATTATGGCGTGGATGAAATGTTATAACTGTAGACATGAGCAGAGGCATTTGTGCTAAAGAAAGATGTTGAAATGGCTGTGATCCCATGAGAAATTTGAATAGAGAGGAGAGAGATGAAGATCCCTCCTGTCCCACAGGGAAGAGAAGAAGAAAGAACTCTGTTTTCAAAGATGAACAGAGCTTTTGTTTGAACTATTATAATCTTTGAAGAGTGCCCCATAAGTTGATATCGTCCTCACAATTAGTTTTGGGATAACTGTAAGTCAAGGAAGGGATTTCTACACAGTGATCCCATTTACATTCTCCTGAATGGCTGATTCACTGTGACACAGAGGCCAGGAGAAAACTTTTCTTGTGGAGAAATCTCCATAGATTGAAGAGAAGTTCTCCTCACCTAAGGAAATAGGTGAATAGCTATTTTTAGGGATGGTAAACTGACTGATCTGTTTCTGTACGTTATCAGTATGAAAGAAAAGAAGTTGTGGGAGGAAGAGTAGTGTTCTGGAAGTTTTATTCTGAGGTGTTTTTTTCCTCGTACTTTCCTTGTACCCTTTAAAGTTTGAGCCTGTTTTGCCTTCCTCCTAATCCTATCTCACAGCAGAAATGAGTAAATAATTCTAGTGGATGCACTGGCCAAGGCTAAATCCACAGTAAACTTGTAATTGAACTCTTTTTTCTTGAGCTCTTCAGTTTGGGAATTCAGTGACAAAGGCTCATAAACATTTCTTCGAAACACTCAAACAATAAATGCCCCCAGGAATAATTTAAATTTTCAATTCTTCTGTGGTTTATAAGGTAGATTTCAGAAGTACATTCAAAGTGAATATACTGCATATTATATTGAAAGCATTGCAGAGAGAAATGTTTTCTCCTGCTAAGTTTTCTTTTGCGTATTTATAGATTGATACCAGCAATGTCCAATTTATATTGATCCCCCTACACCTTCTCATGCAGTCTGAATAAATATGAAAATCAAGACCCTTCATGGCTGACAATCCATCACACTTTGTCTCCACACCCATCCCCACCACTTCTGTCATCCAACCCCTGGGACTCCAATGGATAAGGAATGTTGTGGCTAGCAGGACCTTCTCTTTGTCCCCACCTGTCATCTCTGCCTCCAGTTCTCTGCTCTGATTGAGGCTTGGGGACACTTTCTCACTCGTGTTCCTCCCTGGGACCCAGTAAATCTTGAAGAAACTTTGGAGTTTGATTCTCACTTGGAGTTCTTGGGAGGTTTCCTAACAAACCACTGCTGTGCCTTGATTTCCCTCTGGTCTGGTGCACCTCATTAGGAAGATTTCCTGTGATAGTTATGGAGAAATATTTCAAAGAGCTTCTGAGAAATACAGATTCCCATTTTAAAGGATGTATTTTATTCCTGTTCTCTTTGGAGCAGAGGTGATTTCAGCATTCAGTGATAGATATTGATCCAGGGTCTCTCCTCAGGTCTGGCCTGCTCAGAAAAGCTGTGCCTTGAGGTGTGACCCAGTGTGGACAACCTTGCTCCACATTCCCCAACCCCATCCTGTCCATCCTCATTCACCTGGGATCTGCTTTGCTTGCAGAGCTAGTTGCACTCAGGGAAAGAGAACTTTTCCTTTTTTTTCTTAAAACAATCTAAAACTCCTAATTTTCCCCACTGAAAACAGACACATCTCTCAGGTGTGTGCCAGCCCAAAGTGCCACCAAGGAGGTTCAGCGCCGGGGATCAGTGCTTTGGGGGTGGTGCTTGGAGTCAGAGCCATCTTTCCTTTCTGCCTCTAACTCCCATCATACCCTGCGGCCCAATCGAGCCCCATTGCAGGTTGGACTACAACACCCATAATGCCCTGCGCTCCACAGAACCCCTGGTATCCCCCCACTTGCCCCGTAAGTGTCCCCCAGAGTCTCCAGGACCCCTATGTGCCCTCTCAGTGCTCATTCAGGACAGCCCCCAAAAGCATCCAAGCATCCCCTGAATGCTCCCAACCCCACAGATGCCCGTTACAGCCACTTCTGGGAATTCATCTCCTGCCATCCCCCACGAGCTCAGAGCACCTCATAACCCAGTCGGTCGCCTAAAATTCCTGCTGTGCCCCGTTCCCTAAATTGCCCGGTTAGAGCTCCCCAAGATCCCTCCAAGCTCTCTCGAACTGTATACATTCCCCCCCTGAAGACGTCAAGTCGCCGTTCAGAGGCAAAAGTGTCCCCAAAGTGCCCTCCCGGACCCCAAACTCTCCGCAAGATGCACTTCCGGGACTTCATCCCCCATCATGCTCCACAGTTCAGGTAAAATGCCATTCCAGCTGAGACTTCATCCCCCATCATGCCCCGCGCCTCCCAGAGAGACACTGCAGCTGCGCCTAGAGTTCCCATGATGCTCCGCAGCCCCTTTAAACCGTACAATACCTGTGCCTACATCTCCCATCATCCCCCGCGCCCCACAGAGCCCCGTTAGAGCCCACCAAGTGCCCGTCCGGACCCTGAACAGTCCCAGATTCCCCTCCCTGACCTCCAAGGGCACCCCTGGACCCCCAAGTGCCACTCTGAAGCCCAGACTTCCTGGTAAATTCATTCAGCAGACCCAAAACTGCTCCGAATGTGTGCCAGAAATGTCGCCCTAGACCCTAAAGTTCTCACCTTGACCCTGTCTGATAAAAAGTTGATAATAAAGATAATAAAATTATTACAAATGTTAGGAATTATCTTAAAGAGGGAGAAATCAATAACCAATGGAGCTTAATTATTAATTAAGGGAATTCTGTTTGTGAGAAACAATGACCAATAATTTATTTGGTTGCTAATAATGTAAAGATTATTATTATTATTATAAAAATTAGTTTAAAATGTATACAATAGTAATATTATATCTCAGAAAAATACAGTTTTATTATTTAATGACATTTTTTTAAATAAAGAAAAATTTATGAGGTTTTTTTATACTTTTGGTTGTCACTCCCAGGTGGGAGATTTCATGAGTTGCTGAGGTTGGGGGTGAGGAGCAGGTTGTCCAAACTGGGTCAGCCCACAGGGGGCTCAATCTTCTCTGTTCTTAGACCTTCTAAGGAGGCATTCAGCATCAAGATCACCTGCGGAATGCTTCTGTCAGTTTCTCTCTGAAATGAAAAATAAAAAACATCCCCTTGAGGAAAAGAAAGTCATGAGATGCACTTTGAAATCTTCCTCCTTAACAGAACTCCAAACTGACTCCAAGCAGCTGCACAAGCCCTGGAGACTCGATGACAATTGAAAGAAGACAAAGAACTCCTGCTGGCTTTCTTTATTATAATGACCACCAGGGTGGATTGGGGCTGAGTCCAGGACCATCAGGCACTGAGAGAAGATGGAAGAAGCTGCTCAAGGAGTCAGAAGCAAAACTCCAAATCCCTTGGAGCATCACTGGCCCCACTGAGGGCAGGGACTGCCAAAGGCTCCCCAGGGACTGCTGAGGGCAGATCCTTGAGGCCAGGATTGCAGGAGCCTAAGGCTGTGAGCAGGGAACTGCAATGCTGAGCAAGGCCTGAGCTGGTTGGAGGCGGCAGAAAGGCCAAGGGCTGAGCCCAGGCCTGGCACAACAGGGCCTGTCCCTCATGGGTGGCTGGGGGCTGTTCCTGGGGCAGTGGGATGTGAGGGGCAGCAAGGACAAATGGCATCAACCTGTGTGACACTCCAGATGCTCAGGGAAACGAGAGGCCATTGTAAGGCTGTGGGGCTGTAACATCCCAGAACACTGAAATGCTGGGGGTGACCAAAGATTCCTTTACTCAAGCTTGGTGCACAGGTGAAACACCAACCAGATATTCTGAAGAGGTAAAAATGACACCAAAATGTTACTGCTAAAGTATAGAAAATCAAAGCATTTTGGAAAAGGCTTTAATACAACATCCAATTCAACATAAAACACTTATCCAGAAGTTCATTAACTTAGCCTATTTAAACCAGAAACCTTTAAACACTTCAGTTGTTGAGGTACCCAAAACCGTTCCATATAAAGAACATTAGAAGGAGAGGAAAGACAGAAGCTCTATAGAAAGACACACATATGGCTACCAACTCCTAGAGTTCCACTGTGGGTGAGACACAGACCCCCAGGAGAAGGCAGGGTACGGACCAGGGGCTGAGAGCCTGCTCCATGTTTAAGCCACTGGAACTTTGTGCCCCCCCCTAGGCAGAGACTTTTGATTGCTCGGGCAATCAGAGCCTGTGTCAGCACCAGCCCACTGTGTGACTGATTGACAGCTCATCCCAAGGTGTCTGGGACATTGATCTCATCCAGCCTCTGACAGTGACCATGGTGACACTGCAGAACCTCATGGAACCATGGGTCAGTTGTGACAATGCGGGTTCAGGGACACCATGGAGACACTATGGAACCTCATGGAACCAAAGAGACCATTGTGACACTCTGGTGCCTCATGGAGTCAGGGGGACCCTGGTGAAACTCAGGACCTCTATGGAACCAAGGATCAGTGATGAAGCTGTGGGGCCTGTAGAATCAAGGATCCACTGTGCCACAGCAGGGCCACATGGAGCCCAGGGCCATTGGTAACACTGCCAGACCTTATGGAAGCAAGAGGCCTTTGTGACACTACAGAAGCAAGGAGAATATTGTGACAAGGAGAATATT
>JAREIS010002795.1:0-19342 GCA_030060385.1 Muscicapa striata striata | reverse complement strand
AGTGCACGTGCCAGAGCGTGTTTTTAGGCAGATATACCTAGCAGCAGATTGTCCTGTGTGAGGACAAGGTGACAAATCTTCTCCTTTAGAGAGAAATCGCTGCAGGATACAAACGAACAAAGAACGCGAGCAGAGAGTCCTGACGTATGAGTTGTCAGTGACTAGTGCTAAGCAGGATCGAACCAGCAGTTGTTACATACTAATCGCATGCAGCCTTCTGTGGTAAACATGAGCTGTTTAGGTGACAGGCAGACGGACTTTGATGGCAGTGGAAGGAGAGCTACTGTGGTGTGCACGCTTTTCTAGCTTCAGGACACTTCTGTGCTCTTCGCTATGCAGACTCGAGAGAGTGCATGCTATTGATACCAGAAGAGTGGCAGACTGCTATTAATCAGAGAGTTTAGGAAGAAAAGTGCACGTCCCAGGCATGCTTTGTCAACAGAAACACTAGCAGCAGAGTGTTCTGTGTGAAGTAGGTGACTATTCATCTTTACAGAGAGAAAAAACGCTCAGATACAAACCGACAAGAAAGTCAGCACCAGAGTGCTCTGCCAGGATCAGTTGCAGTGACTAGTGCTAAGAAGCAGGATCACATATGCTAGCTTTCACTGAATATCAATTAGTCGCCATGCTAAGGGTAAATATTGAGATGCAGGGATCTCATGTCTTGTGTAGAGGACACTGAGAAGCACTGGGTGCGTCCACCTTTCTCCTTCAGTTACCTTCCTGCTTTTCCATGCAGAGTTAAAGTGCATGACACCTACAAAAGCGGGTAGACTGAAATTAACAGAGGGTTTAGAAGAAAAGCACGCCCTAGCGTGGTTTTGTCTGCAGGAAAACGCAGCTGCCTAGTGTTCCTTGTGAGGACTAGGTGACAACCATCTCCTAGAGAGAAATCGCTCAAGATACTAACCGGAAAAAGGAAACTCAGTGCACTAGAGGTCTCTGCTCAGCGTATCAGTTTTCAGTGACTAGTGCTAAGAAGCAGGATCAACGATCCTAGCTTTGCTACTACATATCTAATCGTATGGAGCCTTGTGTGGTAAATATTGAAATGCAGCTATCTCATGTCTATGGGTAGCGACAATGAAAACTACTATGTGGTGTGCGCTCTTTCTCCTTATCTTAACTTACACTTCTCTGCTTTTCGTTATGCACAGTTAAAAGATGTTTGAACTTACAAGAAGCAGAAAAGACTGCTAAGGTAGAGAGGGTTTAGAAGAAAACTGACGTCCCAGAGTGCTTTTGAGCAGAAAAGTAGGAGCAGAGTGTTCTGTGTGAGGAGTAGGTGACAAATCATCATCTCCTTAGAGAGCATGCAAGATACAAACGCGAACAAAGAAAACTCAGTCAGAGAGTGCTGCGCAGCGATCTGTTGTCATGACTAGTGCTAAGAAGCAGGATCAAGATCAGCTAGCTTTACTGAAACTATTCGCCTTGCTATGCTCAGGGTAAATATTGAGATGCAGGGATCCTGTCTGGTGTAGGGACACTGAGAAGACGTGGAGAGGCGGTCTTTCTCCTTATCTCTGTTACACTTCGCCGCGCTTGCAGAGTTCAATAGTGTTTGAACCTTACAAGAAGCAGGCAGACTGCCCGCAGAGAGGGTTTAGGAAGCAGCGCGCACGTGCCAGGCGTGTTGAGCAGATATACCTAGCAGCAGATTGTCCCGTGTGGAGGACAAGGTACAAATCTTCTCCGTTAGAGAGAAATCGCTACAGGATACAAATGCGAAACAAAGAACTCCTGGCACCAGAGTCTTCTGCTCAGCGATTAGTTTCAGTGACTAGTGCTAAGAAGCAGGATAATGCTAGCTTTGCTACACCCACCTAATCGCATTAGCCTGTGTGGTAAATATTGAGATGCAGATATCTGATGTCTATGTGTAGTGGACAGTGAGAACTACTATGTGTAGTGCACTCTTTCTCCTTATCTTCTGTTACACTTCTGTGCTTTAGTTACACAGTTTAAAAGTGCTTGGAAACTCTCTACAAGAAGCAGGGCAGACTGCCCGTAGTGAGGGTTTAGAAGAAAAGTGCACGTGCCAGGTGTTTTGTCAGCAGATAAACGAGGAGCAGAGGTTTTGTGAGAGGACGGGGTGACAAATCATCTTCTTTAGAGAAATGCTGCAGGACACAAACTCGGAACAAGAACCGCGAGCACGAGAGTGCTCTGCGCACTGTATGAGTTGTCAGTGACTAGTGCTAAGAAGCAGGATCCGAACTAGCTAGCTTTGCTGTACATACCAATCGCCATGCAGCCTTCTGTGGTAAACATGACGCTTGTGTTAGGTCTGACAGGCAGACGGCACTTTGGTATGTGCAGTGAAAGGAGAGCTACTGTGTGGTGTGCACGCTTCTTCTTAGCTTCAGGTACACTTCTGCGCTCTTGCATGCAGACTCGAGAGAGTGCATGCTATTGATACTAGAAGAGTGGCAGACTGCTATTAATCAGAGAGTCGAAGAAAAGTGCACGTCCCAGGCATGCTTTGTCAACAGAAACACCTAGCAGCAGAGGTTCTGGTGAGAAGTAGGTGACTATTCATCTTTGCTAGAGAGAAAACGCTGCTAGATACAAACCTGCGAACAAGGAAAGCTCACGCACCAGAGTGCTCTGCTCAGCGTATCAGTTGCCAGTGACTAGTGCTAAGAAGCAGGATCAACGTATGCAGCTTTCACTGAATACCAATTAGTCGTGCTGCTTAGGGTAAATATTGAGATGCAGGATCTCATGTCTGTGTGTAGTGGACACTGAGAAGTACTGTGGAGTGTGCGCTTTTTCTCCTTGTAGTCAGTTACACTTCTGGTTTTCCTAGCGCAGTTAAAGAGTGCTTGAGCTTATAAAAGCAGGCAGACTGCATGGTGAGAGGGTTTAGAAGAAAATGCACGCCAGGCCTGTTTTGTCAGCAAATACCTAGCAGCAGAGCGTTCTGTGTGAGGACTAGTGAAAATCATCTCCGTAAGCGAAATCGCGCTAGATACAAACCGCGAACAAGAAATCAGCGCACCAGAGTGCTCTGCTCAGCGTATCAGTTGCCAGTGACTAGTGCTAAGAAGCAGGATCAACTTATGCTGGCTTTCCTAATGAATCTTTCTTTGCTGCCTTCTGTGAAATTTGAGATGCAGGACTCCTGCTGTGTGTGTGGACACTGAGAAGTCCGTGAGGGCGCTTCTCCTTACTCAGTTACACTTCCTGCTTCCTGCAGTTAAAGAGTGCTTGAACCTTAGAAGAAGCAGGGCAGACTGCAGCAGAGAGGGTTTAGAAGAAGAGCATGCAGTGTGTTTTTGAGCAGATATACCTAGCAGAGAGTGGTCTGTGAGGACTAGGTGAAAATCATCTCTCAAGGAAATCGCAGGATACAAACCGAGAACAAAGAACTGCGAGCACCAGAGTGCTCTGCACCGATGAGTTGTCAGTGACTAGTGCTAAGAAGCAGGATCCGAACCAGCTAGCTTTGCTACTGCCTAATCGCCATGCAGCCTTCTGTGGTAAACATGACGTTTGCGTTAGGTCCGACAGGCAGACGGCACTTGGTATGTGCAGTGGAAAGGAGAGCTACTGTGTGGTGTGCACGCTTTCTTCTAGCTTCAGGTACACTTCTGTGCTCTTCGCATGCAGACTCGAGAGAGTGCATGCTATTGATACTAGAAGAGTGGCAGACTGCTATTAATCAGAGAGTTTAGAAGAAAAGTGCACGTCCCAGGATGCTTGTCAACAGAAACACCTAGCAGCAGAGTGTTCGTGAGAAGTAGGTGACTATTCATCTTTGCTAGAGAGAAAACGCCAGATACAAACCGCGAAAAGGAAATCAGCACCAGAGTGCTCTGCTCAGCGATCAGTTGCCAGTGACTAGTGCTAAGAAGCAGGATCAACATATGCCAGCTTTCACTGAATATCAATTAGTCGCTCTGCTAAGGGTAAATATTGAGATGCAGGGATCTCATGTCTATGTGAGAGGACACTGAGAAGCACTGTGGTGCCCACTTTCTCCTTCAGTTACACTTCTCGCTTTTCGCTATGCAGAGTTAAAAGTGCATGACACCTCACAAAAGCGGGTAGACTGAAATTATACAGAGGGTTTAGAAGAAAGCACGTCCCTAGCGTGTTTTGTCTGCAGAAAACGCAGCTGCCTAGTGTTCTGGTGAGGACTAGGTGACAAATCATCTCCGTAGAGAGAATCCTGAAGATACTAACGTGAAAAGGAAACTCAGTGCACTAGAGTGTTCTGCCAGCGATCAGTTTTCAGTGACTAGTGCTAAGAAGCAGGATCAACGATCCTAGCTTTGCTACACATATCTAATCGTATGGAGCCTTGTGTGGTAAATATTGGAAATGCAGCTATCTCATGTCTATGGGTAGCGATAATGAAAACTACTATGTGGTGTGCGCTCTTCTCCTTATCTTAACTTACACTCTCTGCTTGTTATGCACAGTTAAAAGAGTGTTTGAACTCTTACAAGAAGCAGAAAGACTAAGAGAGAGGGTTAGAAGAAACTGCACGTCCCAGACGTTTGAGCAGAAAATGGAGAGTCTGTGAGGAGAGGTGACAAATCATCATCTCTAGAGAACGCTCAAGATACAAACCGAACAAAGAAACCAGGCAGAGAGGCGTGGCAGCGATCGTTGTCATGACTAGTGCAAGAAGAGACGATAGCAGCTGCTTACTGAATACCTATTCGCCTCAGTCAGGTAAATATTGAGATGCAGGATCTCATGTCGTGTGTAGGGACACTGAGAAGTACTGTGGAGTGGCGGTCTTTCTCCTATCTTCTGTTACACTTCGCCGCTTTCCTATGCAGAGTTCAATAGTGCTTGAACTCTTACAAGAAGCAGGAGACTGCGCCGTAGTGGAGAGGGTTTAGAAGAAGAGTGCACGCCAGGCGTGTTTTGTCACAGATAACGTAGGAGCAGATTGTCCCGTGTGAGGACAAGGTGACAAATCTTCCAGTTAGAGAGAAATCACAGGATACAAATCGCGAACAAAGAACTGCCAAAATCAGAGTCTTCTGCTCAGCGTATTAGTTTTCAGTGACTAGTGCTAAGAAGCAGGATAATGCTAGCTTGCTACAACCCACCTAATCGTCACATGTAGCCTTTGTGTGGTAAATATTGAGATGCAGATATCTGATGTCTATGTAGCGGACAGTGAGAACTATTATGTGGTGTGCACTCTTCTCCTTATCTTCTGTTACACTGTGCTTTTAGTTATACATATTAAAAAAGTGCTTGGAACTCTTACAAGAAGCAGTGACTGTCTGGTAGTGAGGGTTTCGCCAGTCATGTAATGTACAGGTGTTTTGTCAGCAGATAAACGAGAGCAGAGTGTTTGTGAGAGGACGAGGTGACAAATCATCTCTTTAGAGAGAAAGGCTGTATGACACAAACCTGAACAAAGAACTGCTTGTTAACAGAGTGCTCTATGCACTGTGATGAGTTGTCAGTGACTAGTGTTAAAAGCAGGATCCAACCAGCTAGCTTTGCTGTTACATACCTAATCGCCATGCAGCCTTCTGTGGTAAACATGACGCTTGCTGTTAGGCTCCGACAGGCAGACGCCTGCACTTTGGTATGTGCAGTGGAAAGGAGAGCTACTGTGTGGTAAAATGCTTTCTTAGCTTCAGGCATACTTGTGCTCTTCGCTATGCAGACTCGAGAGAGTGCATATTGATACTAGAAGAGCAGACTGCTATTAATCAGAGAGTTTAGAAGAAAAGTGCACGTCCCAGGCATGCTTTGTCAACAGAAACACCTAGCAGAGAGTGTTCTGTGTGAGAAGTAGGTGACTATTCATCTTGCTAGAGAGAAAACGCTGCTAGATACAAGAAACCGAACAAGGAAAGCCCACACCAGAGTGCTCAGTTCAGCGTATCAGTTGCCAGTGGACTAGTGCTAAGAAGCAGGATCAACGTATGCTAGCTTTACTGAATACCAATTAGTCAAATATGCTAAGGCGGGCAAATATTGGAGATGAGATTCATGTCTGTGTGTAGGACACTGAGGCGCACTGTGGAGACTGCTACGGTAGAGAGGGTTTAGAAGAAAAGTGCACGTGCCAGGCGTGTTTTGTCAGCAACATACCTAGCAGCAGAGCTGCCTGTGTGAGGACTAGGTGAAAATCATCTCCGTTACAGCGAAATCGCTGCTTCATACAAACCGCGAACAAGGAAAATCAGCGCACCAGAGTGCTCTGCTCAGCGTATCAGCTGCCAGTGACTAGTGCTAAGAAGCAGGATCAACTTATGCTGGCTTTCCTAATGAATTTTTTCGTTTTGCTGCCTTCTGTGGTAAATATTAGAGATGCAGGGATCTCCTGTCTGTGTGTGGTGGACACTGAGAAGTCCTGTGAGGGGCGCTTTTCTCCTTGTACTCAGTTACACTTCTGCTTTTCCTGTTTAAGTTAAAGAGTGCTTGAACTCTTAGAAGAAGCAGGGCAGACTGCTACGGTAGAGAGGGTTTAGAAGAAGAGTGCACGTGCCAGGTGTGTTTTTTTGAGCAGATATACCTAGCAGCAGAGTGTTCTGTGTGAGGACTAGGTGAAAATCATCTCCTGTTATAGCGAATCGCTGCAGGATACAAACTAAGGAACAAAGAACTGCCGAGCACCAGAGTGCTCTGCACACCGTATGAGTTGTCAGTGACTAGTGCTAAGAAGCAGGATCCGAACCAGCTAGCTTTGCTATGCCTAATCGCCATGCAGCCTTCTGTGGTAAACATGATGCTTGCTGTTAGGTCTGACAGGCAGACGGCACTTTGGTATGTGCAGTGGAAAGGAGAGCTACTGTGTGGTGTGTGCACGCTTTCTTCTTAGCTTCAGGTACACTTCTGTGCTCTTCGCTATGCAGACTCGAGAGAGTGCATGCTATTGATACTAGAAGAGTGGCAGACTGCTATTAATCAGAGAGTTTAGAAGAAAAGTGCACGTCCCAGGCATGCTTTGTCAACAGAAACACCTAGCAGCAGAGTGTTCTGTGTGAGAAGTAGGTGACTATTCATCTTTACTAGAGAGAAAACGCTGCTAGATACAAACCGCGAACAAGGAAAGTCAGCACCAGAGTGCTCTGCTCAGCGTATCAGTTGCCAGTGACTAGTGCTAAGAAGCAGGATCAACATATGCTAGCTTTACTGAATATCAATTAGTCGCTCTGCATTAAGGGTAAATATTGAGATGCAGGGATCTCATGTCTATGTGTAGAGGACACTGAGAAGCACTGTGGTGCGCCCACTCTTTCTCCTTCAGTTACACTTCTGCTTTTCGCTATGCAGAGTTAAAAAGTGCATGACACCTCACAAAAAGCGGGGTAGACTGAAATTATACAGAGGGTTTAGAAGAAAAGCGCACGTCCCTAGCGTGTTTTGTCTGCAGAAAACGAGCTGCCTAGTGTTCTGTGTGAGGACTAGGTGACAAATCATCTCCGTTAGAGAGAAATCGCTGCAAGATACTAACCGCGAAAAAGGAAACTCAGTGCACTAGAGTGTTCTGCTCAGCGATCAGTTTTCAGTGACTAGTGCTAAGAAGCAGGATCAACGTATCCTAGCTTTGCTACTACATATCTAATCGTTATGGAGCCTTGTGTGGTAAATATTGGAAATGCAGCTATCTCATGTCTATGGGTAGCGGACAGTGAAAACTACTATGTGGTGTGCGCTCTTTCTCCTTATCTTAACTTACACTTCTCTGCTTTTCGTTATGCACAGTTAAAAGAGTGTTTGAACTTTACAAGAAGCAGAAAGACTGCTAAGGTAGAGAGGGTTTAGAAGAAAACTGCACGTCCCAGACGTGTTTTTGAGCAGAAAACGTAGAGCAGAGTGTTCTGTGAGGAGTAGGTGACAAATCATCATCTCCTTAGAGAGCAATCGCAAAAGATACAAACCGCGAACAAAGAAACTCAGTGCAGCAGAGTGCTGTGCAGCGTATCTGTTGTCAGTGACTAGTGCTAAGAAGCAGGATCAAGATCAGCTAGCTTTAGATGCAGGGATCTCATGTCTGTGTAGGGACACTGAGAAGTACTGTGGAGTGGGCGTCTTCTCCTTTATCTTCTGTTACACTTCGCTGGGCTATGCAGAGTTCAATAGTGCTTGAACTCTTACAAGAAGCAGGGCAGACTGCGCTCGGTGTAGAGGGTTTAGAAGAAGAGTGCACGTGCCAGGCGTGTTTTTGAGCAGATATACCTAGCAGCAGATTGTCCTGTGTGAGGACAAGGTGACAAATCTTCTCCTAGAGAGAAATCGCCACAGGATACAAATCGCAAACAAAGAACTGCCGTGCACCAGAGTCTTCTGCTCAGCGTATTAGTTTTCAGTGACTAGTGCTAAGAAGCAGGATAATGCTAGCTTTGCTACTACCCACCTAATCGTCATGTAGCCTGTGTGGTAAATATTGAGATGCAGATATCTGATGTCTATGTGTAGCGGACAGTGAGAACTACTATGTGGTGTGCACTCTTTTCTCCTTATCTTCTGTTACACTTCTGTGCTTTTAGTTATACACAGTTTAAAAAGTGCTTGAACTTACAAGAAGCAGGGCAGACTGCTCCGGGTAGTGAGGGTTTAGAAGAAAAGTGCATGCCAGGGGTGTTTTGTCAGCAGATAAAACGTAGGAGCAGAGTGTTTTGTGAGAGGACGAGGTGACAAATCATCTTCTTTTAGAGAGAAATCGCTGCAGGATACAAACCGCCGAACAAAGAACTGCCGTGCACCAGAGTGCTCTGCTCCAGACCAGTTGTCAGTGACTAGTGCTAAGAAGCAGGATCCGAACCAGCTAGCTTTGCTACATGCCTAGTCGCCATGCAGCCTTCTGGTGGTAAAACATGACGCGGCTGTTAGGCTCCGACAGGCAGACGGCACTTTGGTATGTGCAGTGGAAAGGAGAGCCACTGTGTGGTGTGCACGCTTCTTCTTTAGCTTCAGGTACACTTGTGCTCTTCGCTATGCAGACTCGAGAGAGTGCATGCTATTGATACTAGAAGAGTGGCAGACTGCTATTAATCAGAGAGTTTAGAAGAAAAGTGCACGTCCCAGGCATGCTTTGTCAACAGAAACACCTAGCAGCAGAGTGTTCTGTGTGAGAAGTAGGTGACTATTCATCTTGCTAGAGAGAAAACGCTGCTAGATACAACCTCTAATAAGGAAAGTCAGCGCACCAGAGTGCTCTAAGCTCAGCGGATCAGTTGCAGTGACTAGTGCTAAGAAGCAGGATCAACGTATGCTAGCTTACTGAATATCAGTTAGTCGTTTCATGCTAAGGGGTAAATATTGGAGATGCAGGACTCATGTCTGTGTGTAGTGACACTGGGAGAAGTACTGTGGAGTGTGCGCTTTTTCCTTGTAGTCAGTTACACTTCTTATTTTCCCTAAGTTGCAGTTAAAAGAGTGCTTGGAGCTCTTATAAGAAGCAGGGCAGACTGCTACGGTAGAGAGGGTTTAGAAGAAGAGTGCACGCCAGGTGTGTTTTTTGAGCAGATATACCTAGCAGGAGAGTGTTCTGTGTGAGGACTAGGTGAAAAAATCACCTCCGTTACAGCCGAAATCGCAGCAGGATACAAAACCGCAACAAAGAACTGCCGAGCACCAGAGTGCTCTGCGCACCGCCTGAGTTGTCAGTGACTAGTGCTAAGATGCAGGATCCGAACCAGCTAGCTTTGCTATGCCTAATCAGCCATGCAGCCTTCTGTGGTAAACATGACTTTGCTGTTAGGCTCCGACAGGCAGACGGCACTTTGGTATGCAGTGGAAAGGAGAGCTACTGTGTGGTGTGCACGCTTTCTTCTTAGCTTCAGGTACACTTCTGCTCTTCATATGCAGACTCGAGAGAGTGCATGCTATTGATACTAGAAGAGTGGCAGACTGCTATTAATCAGAGAGTTTAGAAGAAAAGTGCACGTCCCAGGCATGCTTTGTCAACAGAAACACCTAGCAGCAGAGTGTTCTGTGAGAAGTAGGTGACTATTCATCTTTGCTAGAGAGAAAACGCTACAGATACAAACTGCTTTAACAAGGAAAGTCAGCGCACCAGAATGCTCTGCTCAGCGTATCAGTTGCCAGTGACTAGTGCTAAGAAGCAGGATCAACATATGCTAGCTTTCTTACTGAATATCAATTAGTCGTTCTGCATAAAGGGTAAATATTGAGATGCAGGGACCTCATGTCTATGTGTAGAGGGGACACTGAGAAGCACTGTGGTGTGTCCACTCTTTCTCCTTCAGTTACACTTCTCTGCTTTTCGCTATGCAGAGTTAAAAGTGCATGACACCCTCACAAAAAGCGGGTAGACTGAAATTATACAGAGGGTTTAGAAGAAAAGCGCACGCCCAGCGTGTTTTGTCTGCAGAAAACGCAGCTGCCTAGTGTTCTGTGTGAGGACTAGGTGACAAATCATCTCCGTTAGAGAGAAATCGCTGCAAGATACTAACCACAAAAAGGAAACTCAGTGCACTAGAGTGTTCTGCTCAGCGATCAGTTTTCAGTGACTAGTGCTAAGAAGCAGGATCAACGTATCATAGCTTTGCTACTACATATCTAATCGTTATGGAGCCTTGTGTGGTAAATATTGGAAATGCAGCTATCTCATGTCTATGGGTAGCGGACAGTGAAAACTACTATGTGGTGTGCGCTCTTTCTCCTTATCTTAACTTACACTTCTGCTTTTCACATGCACAGTTAAAAGAGTGTTTGAACTTTACAAGAAGCAGAAAAGACTGCTAAGGTGTAGAGAGGGTTTAGAAGAAAACTGCACGTCCCAGACGTGTTTTTGAGCAGAAAACGTAGAGCAGAGTGTTCTGTGTGAGGAGTAGGTGACAAATCATCATCTCCTTAGAGAGCAATCGCTGCAAGATACAAACCGCGAACAAAGAAACTCAGTGCAGCAGAGTGCTGTGCAGCGATCTGTTGTCAGTGACTAGTGCTAAGAAGCAGGATCAAGATCAGCTAGCTTTCTTACTGAATACCTATTCGCCTTGCTACGTTCAGGGTAAATATTGAGATGCAGGGATCTCATGTCTGTGTGTAGGGGACACTGAGAAGTACTGTGGAGTGGCGGTCTTTCCTTATCTTCTGTTACACTTCGCCGCCGCTATGCAGAGTTCAATAGTGCTTGAACTCTTACGAAGAAGCAGGGCAGACTGCGCCGGTAGAGAGGGTTTAGAAGAAAAGTGCACGTGCCAGGCGTGTTTTTTGAGCAGATATACCTAGGCAGCAGATTGTCCTGTGTGAGGACAAGGTGACAAATCTTTCCGTCCGAGAGAAATCGCTTACAGGATACAAATCACGAACAAAGAACTGCTGCACCAGAGTCTTCTGCTCAGCGATTAGTTTTCAGTGACTAATGCTAAGAAGCAGGATAATGCTAGCTTTGCTACTACCCACCTAATCGCCATGTAGCCTTGTGTGGTAAATATTGGAGATGCAGATATCTGATGTCTATGTGTAGCTGGACAGTGAGAACTACTATGTGGTGTGCACTCTTTCCTCCTTATCTTCTGTTACACTTCTCTGTGCTTTTAGTTATACACAGTTTAAAAGTGCTTGAACTCTTACAAGAAGCAGGGCAGACTGCTCCGGTAGTGAGGGTTTAGAAGAAAAGTGCACGTGCCAGGGGTGTTTTGTCAGCAGATAAACATAGGAGCAGAGTGTTTTGTGAGAGGACGAGGTGACAAATCGTCTTCTTTAGAGAGAAATGGCTGCAGGACACAAACCGCTAACAAAAGAACCGCTGAAAGCACGAGAGTGCTCTGCGCACCGTATGAGTTGTCAGTGACTAGTGCTAAAAGCAGGATCCGAACCAGCTAGCTTTGCTGCTACATGCCTAATCGCCATGCAGCCTTCTGTGGTAAACATGACGCTTGCTGTTAGGCCCTGACAGGCAGACGGCACTTTGGTATGTGCAGTGGAAAGGAGAGCTACTGTGTGGTGTGCACGCTTTCTTCTTAGCTTCAGGTACACTTCTGCGCTCTTGCTATGCAGACTCTGAGAGAGTGCATGCTATTGATACTAGAAGAGTGGCAGACTGCTATTAATCAGAGAGTTTAGAAGAAAAGTGCACGTCCCAGGCATGCTTTGTCAACAGAAACACCTAGCAGCAGAGTGTTCTGTGTGAGAAGTAGGTGACTATTCATCTTTTTGCTAGAGAGAAAACGCTGCTAGATACAAACCGCTGAACAAGGAAAGTCAGCGCACCAGAGTGCTCTGCTCAGCGTATCAGTTGCCAGTGACTAGTGCTAAGAAGCAGGATCAACGTATGCTAGCTTTCTTACTGAATACCAATTAGTCGTGCTATGCTAAGGGGTAAATATTGAGATGCAGGGATCTCATGTCTGTGTGTAGTGGACACTGAGAAGTACTGTGGAGTGTGCGCTTTTTCTCCTTGTAGTCAGTTACACTTCTCTGGTTTTCCTAAGCGCAGTTAAAAGAGTGCTTGAGCTCTTATAAGAAGCAGGGCAGACTGCTACGGTAGAGAGGGTTTAGAAGAAAAGTGCACGTGCCAGGCGTGTTTTGTCAGCAAATATACCTAGCAGCAGAGCATTCTTCTGTGAGGACTAGGTGAAAATCATCTCCGTTACAGCCAAATCGCTGCAGATACAAACCGCGAACAAGGAAAATCAGCGCACCAGAGTGCTCTGCTCAGCGATCAGTTGCCAGTGACTAGTGCTAAGAAGCAGGATCAACTTATGCTGGCTTTCTTACTGAATATCAATTAGTCGCTCTGCGTTAAGGGGTAAATATTGAGATGCAGGGATCTCATGTCTATGTGTAGAGGACACTGAGAAGCACTGTGGTGCGTCCACTCTTTCTCCTTTCAGTTACACTTCTCTGCTTTTCGCTATGCAGAGTTAAAAAGTGCATGACACCTCACAAAAGCGGGTAGACTGAAATTATACAGAGGGTTTAGAAGAAAAGCGCACGCCTTGGAAGCGTGTTTTGTCTGCAGAAAACGCAGCTGCCTAGTGTTCTGTGTGAGGACTAGGTGACAAATCATCTCCGTTAGAGAGAAATCGCTGCAAGATACTAACCGCGAAAAGGAAACTCAGTGCACTAGAGTGTTCTGCTCAGCGTATCAGTTTTCAGTGACTAGTGCTAAGAAGCAGGATCAACGTATCCTAGCTTTTGCTACTACATATCTAATCGTTATGGAGCCTTGTGTGGTAAATATTGAAATGCAGCTATCTCATGTCTATGGGTAGCGGACAGTGAAAACTACTATGTGGTGTGCGCTCTTTCTCCTTATCTTAACTTACACTTCTCTGCTTTTCGTTATGCACAGTTAAAAGAGTGTTTGAACTTTACAAGAAGCAGAAAAGACTGCTAAGGTAGAGAGGGTTTAGAAGAAAACTGCACGTCCCAGACGTGTTTTTGAGCAGAAAACGTAGGAGCAGAGTGTTCTGTGTGAGGAGTAGGTGACAAATCATCATCTCCTTAGAGAGCAATCGCTGCAAGATACAAACCGCGAACAAAGAAACTCAGTGCAGCAGAGTGCTGTGCGAGCGTATCTGTTGTCAGTGACTAGTGCTAAGAAGCAGGATCAAGATCAGCTAGCTTTCTTACTGAATACCTATTCGCCTTGCTACGCTCAGGGTAAATATTGGAGATGCAGGGATATCATGTCTGTGTGTAGGGGACACTGAGAAGTACTGTGGAGTGGGCGGTCTTTCTCCTTATCTTCTGTTACACTTCGCCGCTCGCTATGCAGAGTTCAATAGTGCTTGAACTCTTACAAGAAGCAGGGCAGACTGCGCCGGTAGAGAGGGTTTAGAAGAAGAGTGCACGTGCCAGGCGTGTTTTGTCAGCAGATAAACGTAGGAGCAGATTGTCCTGTGTGAGGACAAGGTGACAAATCTTCCGTTAGAGAGAAATCGCTACAGGATACAAATCGCAAAACAAAGAACTGCCGCACCAGAGTCTTCTGCTCAGCGTATTAGTTTTCAGTGACTAGTGCTAAGAAGCAGGATAATGCTAGCTTTGCTACTACCCACCTAATCGTCATGTAGCCTTGTGTGGTAAATATTGAGATGCAGATATCTGATGTCTATGTGTAGGACAGTGAGAACTACTATGTGGTGTGCACTCTTTCTCCTTATCTTCTGTTACACTTCTGTGCTTTTAGTTATACACAGTTTAAAAAGTGCTTGAACTCTTACAAGAAGCAGGGCAGACTGCTCCGGTAGTGAGGGTTTAGAAGAAAAGTGCATGTGCCAGGGGTGTTTTGTCAGCAGATAAACGTAGGAGCAGAGTGTTTTGTGAGAGGACGAGGTGACAAATCATCTTCTTTAGAGAGAAATGGCTGCAGGACACAAAACATGAACAAAGAACCGCCGAGCACGAGAGTGCTCTGCGCACCGATGAGTTGTCAGTGACTAGTGCTAAAAAGCAGGATCCGAACCAGCTAGCTTTGCTGCTACATACCTAATCGCCATGCAGCCTTCTGTGGTAAACATGACGCTTGCTGTTAGGCTCTGACAGGCAGACGGCACTTTGGTATGTGCAGTGGAAAGGAGAGCTACTGTGTGGTGTGCACGCTTTCTTCTTAGCTTCAGGTACACTTCTGCGCCTCTTGCTATGCAGACTCGAGAGAGTGCATGCTATTGATACTAGAAGAGTGGCAGACTGCTATTAATCAGAGAGTTTAGAAGAAAAGTGCACGTCCCAGGCATGCTTGTCAACAGAAACACCTAGCAGCAGAGTGTTCTGTGTGAGAAGTAGGTGACTATTCATCTTGCTAGAGAGAAAACGCTGCTAGATACAAACCGCGAACAAGGAAAGTCAGCGCACCAGAGTGCTCTGCTCAGCGTATCAGTTGCCAGTGACTAGTGCTAAAAAGCAGGATCAACGTATGCTAGCTTTCTTACTGAATACCAATTAGTCGTGTCTGCTAAGGGGTAAATATTGAGATGCAGGGATCTCATGTCTGTGTGTAGTGGACACTGAGAAGTACTGTGGAGTGTGCGCTTTTTCTCCTTGTAGTCAGTTACACTTCTCTGGTTTTCCTAAGCGCAGTTAAAAGAGTGCTTGAGCTCTTATAAGAAGCAGGCAGACTGCTACGGCAGAGAGGGTTTAGAAGAAGATGCACGTGCCAGCCTGTTTTGTCAGCAAATATAAATTTAGCAGCAGAGCCGCTCTGTGTGAGGACTAGGTGAAAATCATCTCCGTTTACAGCGAAATCGGGCTGCTAGATACAAACCGCGAATAAGGGAAAATCAGCGCACCAGAGTCCTCTGCTCAGCGTATCAGTAGCCAGTGACTATGCTAAGAAGCAGGATCAACTTATGCTGGCTTTCTTACTGAATATCAATTAGTCGCTTCATGCTAAGGGTAAATATTGGAGATGCAGGGATCTCATGTCTATGTGTAGAGGACATGAGAAGCACTGTGGTGCCCACTCTTTCTCCTTCATTACACTTCTCTGCTTTTCGCTATAGAGTTAAATAGTGCATGACACCCCTCACAAAAAGGGTAGACTGAAATTATACAGAGGGTTTAGAAGAAAAGCGCACGGCCCCTAGCGTGTTTTGTCTGCAGAAAAATCGAGCTGTCAGTGCTCCTGTGTGAGGACTAGGTGACAAATCATCTCCGTTAGAGAGAAATCGCTGCAAGATACTAACCGCTAAAAGGAAACTCAGTGCACTAGAGTGTTCTGCTCAGCGATCAGTTTTCAGTGACTAGTGCTAAGAAGCAGGATCAACGTATCCTAGCTTTGCTACTACATATCTAATCGTTATGGAGCCTTGTAGTAAATATTGGAAATGCAGCTATCTCATGTCTATGGGTAAGACAGTGAAAACTACTTTGTGGTGTGCGCTCTTTCTCCTTATCTTAACTTACACTTCTGCTTTTATGCACAGTTAAAAGAGTGTTTGAACTCTACAAGAAGCAGAAAGACTGTTAAGGTAGAGAGGGTTTAGAAGAAAACTGCACATCCTGCAGACGTGTTTTTTGAGCAGAAAAACGTAGAGTAGAGTGTTCTGTGTGAGGAGTAGGTGACAAATCATCATCTCCCTTAGAGAGCAACGCTGCAAGATACAAACCAACAAAGAAACTCAGTGCAGCAGAGTGCCAAAAAAAAAAAGAGCGTATCTGTTGTCAGTGACTACTAGTGCTAAGAAGCAGGATCAAGATCAGCTAGCTTTACTGAATACCTATTCGCCTTGCTACGTTCAGGGTAAACATTGAGATGCAGGGATCTCATGTCTGTGTGTAGGGGACACTGAGATGTACTGTGGAGTGGGCGGTCTTTTCTCCCTATCTTCTGTTACACTGCTGCAAGCGCTATGCAGAGTTCAATAGTGCTTGAAACTCTTACAAGAAGCAGGGCAGACTGCGCTGTAGAGAGGGTTTAGAAGAAGAGTGCACGTGCCAGGCGTGTTTTGTCAGCAGATAAACGTAGGAACAGATTGTCCTGTGTGAGGACAAGGTGACAAATCTTCTCTTTAGAGAGAAATCACACAGGATACAAATCGCAAACAAAGAACTGCCGTGCACCAGAGTCTTCTGCTCAGCGTATTAGTTTTCAGTGACTAGCGCAGGAAGCAGGATAATGTTAGCTTTGCTACTCCACCTTAATAGTCATATAGCCTTGTGTGGTAAATATTGGAGATGCAGATATCTGATGTCTATGTGTAGCGGACAGTGAGAACTACTATGTGGTGTGCACTCTTTCTCCTTATCTTCTGTTACACCCTCTGTGCTTTTAGTTATACACAGTTTAAAAAGTGCTTGAACTCTTACAAGAAGCAGGGCAGACTGCCCGGTAGTGAGGGCTTTAGAAGAACAGCATGTGCCAGGGGTGTTTTGTCAGCAGATAAACGTAGAGCAGAGTGTTTGTGAGAGGACGAGGTGACAAATCATCTTCTTTAGAGAGAAATTGCTGCAGGATAAAACTGCGAATAAAGAACCGCCGAGCACCAGAGTGCTCTGCACACTGTGATGAGTTGTCAGTGACTAAAGCAAAAAGCAGGGATCCGAACCAGCTAGCTTTTGCTGCTACATACCTAATCGCTATGCAGCCTTCAGTGTAAACATGACGCCTTGCTGTTAGGTCCGACAGGCAGACGGCACTTTGGTATGCAGTGGAAAGGAGAGCTACTGTGTGGTGTGCACGCTTTTTTCTTAGTTTCAGGTACACTTCTGTGATCTTGCTATGCAGACTTAGAGGCATGCTATTGATACAGAAGAGTGGCAGACTGCTATTAATCAGAGAGTTTAGAAGAAAAGTGCACGTCCCAGACATGCTTTGTCAACAGAAACACCTAGCAGCAGAGTGTTCTGTGAGAAGTAGGTGACTATTCATCTTTGCTAGAGATAAAACGCTGCAGATACAAAATCATGTAACAAGAAAGTCAGCTACCAGAGTGCTCTGCTCAGCGACTGGTTGCCAGATCAGTGCTAAGAAGCAGGATCAACGTATGCTAGCTTTACTGAATACCAATTAGTCGTGCTACAAGGGGTAAATATTGAGATGCAGGGATCTCATGTCTGTGTGTAGTGGACACTGAGAAGTACTGTGTAGTGGGCGCTTTTCTCCTTGTAGTCAGTTACACTTCTGGTTTTCCCTAAGCTACAGTTAAAAGAGTGCTTGAGCCTTATAAGAAGCTTGGGGCAGATCACTACGGTAGAGAGGGTTTAGAAGAAAAGTGCACTGCCAGGCGTGTTTTGTCAGTAAATATACCTAGCAGCAGAGCGTTCTGTGTGAGGACTAGGTGAAAATCATCTCCTATAGAGCTTGGGGCTGCTAGATACAAACCGAACAAGGAAAATCAGCGCACCAGTGTGCTCTGCCTTAGCGTATCAGTTGCCAGTGACTAGTGCTAAGAAGCAGGATCAACTTATGCTGGCTTCCCAATGAATTTTTTCGTTTTGCTGCCTTCTGTGGTAAATATTAGAGATGCAGGGATCTCCTGTCTGTGTGTGGTGGACACTGAGAAGTCCTGTGGAGGGGGCGCTTCTCCTTGTACTCAGTTACACTTCTCTGCTTTTCCCTAAGCGCAGTTAAAAGAGTGCTTGAACTCTTAGAAGAAGCAGGGCAGACTGCTACGGTAGAGGGTTTAGAAGAAGAGTGCACGTGCCAGGCGTGGTTTTGACAGATACACCCAGCAGGAGAGTGTTCTGTGAGTACTAGGTGAAAATCATCTCCACATAGCTGTAAATCGCGGCAGGATACAAACCGCTAACAAAGAACTGCTGAGCACCAGAGTGCTCTGCACTCCGTATGAGTTGTCAGTGACTAGTGCTAAGAAGCAGGATCCGAACCAGCTAGCTTTGCTGCTACATACCTAATCGCCATGCAGCCTTCTGTGGTAAACATGACACTTGTCATTAGGTTCGACAGGCAGAGACGGCACTTTGGTATGTGCAGTGGAAAGGAGAGCTACTGTGTGGGTGTGCACGCTTTCTTTCTTAGCTTCAGGTACACTTCTGTGCTCTTCGCTATGCAGACTGAGAGAGTGCATGCTATTGATACTAGAAGAGTGGCAGACTGCCATTAATCAGAGAGTTTAGAAGAAAAGTGCACGTCCCAGGCATGCTTTGTCAACAGAAACACCTAGCAGCAGAGTGTTCTGTGTGAGAAGTAGTGACTATTCATCTTTGCTAGAGAGAAAACGCTGCTAGATACAAACCGCGAACATGAAAGTCAGCGCACCAGAGTGCTCTGCTCAGCGTATCAGTTTTCAGTGACTAGTGCTAAGAAGCAGGATCAAGATCAGCTAGCTTTCTACTGAATACCTATTTGCCTTGCTACGTCTCAGGGGTAAATATTGGAGATGCAGGGATCTCATGTCTGGTGTAGGGGACACTGAGAAGTACTGTGGAGTGGGCGGTCTTTCTCCTTATCTTCTGTTACACTTCGCCGCGCTATGCAGAGTTAAATTTTTTTTTTTTTTTTTTTTTTTTTTTTTTTTTTTTTTTTTTTTTTTTTTTTTTTTTTTTTTTTTTTTTCCCCCCCCCCCCCCCCCCCCCCCCCCCCCCCCCCCCCCCCCCCCCCCCGTGAGAACTACTATGTGGTGTGATCTTTCCTTACTTCTGTTACACTTCTGGCTTTATATACAGTTAAAGCTTGGAACTCTTACAAGAAGCAGGGCAGACTGCCGGTAGGAGGGTTTAGAAAAAACAGTGCATGCCAGGGGTTTTTTGTCAGCAGATAAACGTAGGAGCAGAGTGTTTTGTGGAGGACGAGGTGACAAATCCTTCTTTGAGAGAAAGCTGCAGGATACAAACCGAAAAAGAACCGCCGAGCAGCAGAGTGTCTCGCACCGTATGAGTTGTCAGTGACTAGTGCTAAAAGCAGGATCGAACCAGCTAGCTTTGCTGCTACATCAATGACACTGTGGTAACTGACCTTGCTGTTAGGCTCGAAGGC
>JAREIS010002794.1:0-17987 GCA_030060385.1 Muscicapa striata striata | reverse complement strand
TTGCTCGGTCCTGTGTCCAGATGACCAGTTGTATTCCCAGAGGTAGGAAGTATTTGGTCTTTGGTGGTCAGCAGTGCCTCCGAGGTAGCAGGGCAGATGCTGGGCAGCTGAATGCAGCCGGCCCCCAGGTCTCCTACCTCCTCACACCGCCGAGCAGACTGGAGAAGTTCCCCCTCCCCCTCTCTCTCGCCGGAAACAACCGGGCCCCTCCAGAAGCCTTGTGCTCCCCTGAGTCCCCCTCCTCCCTCCCCAGAAGTCCGCATCCCCCTCCGGGTAGCTCCGGTCCCACCCACCCGCCCGTCCAGGGCCATCACAAAACCCTGGCCACAGCCAGCAGGTTTGTTAGCATTACAATGGGAAGAATTCTCCCCACTCATACATTGAAGGAACACAATCCCAACCTTCAACAGCGGACAATCTATATATGCAGCAGATCCGATGGAGAACCAGTGAGCAGGGGGTCCAACGTCTAAGAGAGATGGCAGTAGCAGAAATGATTTTTTCAGACGACATAACAACTAGAAACCCAGATCTGGTACCATGCACACGGGTCATGTGGAGGAAACTTGTGTGGCTCGGGCCATCTGAGTATGCTTCTACTCTAGCAATAATGAAGCGGGAAGAAATGTATGAAACCGTGCTCGACATGGCGAAGAAGCTCTGGGCATATGCTGATGCTGTACATGGCCCAACCCATGCTAGAATTGCAGCCGTGGAAACTCGGTTACAGAATTTGGAGGATAAGATCGAGGAAAATCATAAGAAGCTCAGAGAAGAGATTAAGGAGGACCTCCTCCAAATCTCAGCTGTGCAAATTAGGCGTCCCGGCACCCAACGCAAGCGTTTCTCTGATGGTGAGAGGAGGTATACTCCACGTGCTGAATTGTGGTTCTTCCTACGTGATTGCGGAGAGAATATGAAGCGTTGGGACGGAAAACCTACGGCTGCTCTGGCACAACGGGTGCGGGATTTGAAAAAGACAAGATCCGAAGAGAAGGTTCAACCAGAAAGAGAGCAGCTCCAGTCGCTCGGAACCACAACGCCAAGTACGAGGAGGATGACGACATGTCTGATCCGCTGGAAGGAACTTCTAAGACCTATGCCCCCGTAAAAAAGGATAAGCAGGCTTAGAGAGGCCCTGCCTCTAGCCAGGGTGAGGCCAGGGAGAATCGTGTATTCTGGACTGTGTGGATTCGGTGGCCTGGCACATCGAAACCACAAAAGTATAAAGCCTTGGTTGACACCGGTGCACAATGCACCATATTCCCATCAGGATACGTGGGGGCAGAATCTGTCTCTATTGCTGGTGTTACAGGTGGATCACAGGACTTTACCTTGGTTGAAGCTGAAGTGAGTTTAACTGGAAAAGAGTGGAAAAGATCCCAAATTGTGACTGGCCCAGAGGCCCCGTGTATCTTAGGAATAGATTTCCTTCGAAGCGGGTATTTTAAGGACCCAAAGGGATTCAAATGGGCATTTGGGATAGCAGCTGTGATGGCAGAAAGAATCCGGCAGTTGAACACCCTGCCTGGATTGTGTGAGAATCCAATTGCCGTGGGACTCCTGAGGGTAGAGGAGCAGAGGGTACCGATTGCCACCTCAGTAGTACATCGCCAGCAATATAGAACAACTCGGGATGCTGTGGTTCCCATCTGTAAGATGATTCGGGAGCTAGAGTGCCAAGGGGTGGTCAGTAAAACTCATTCACCCTTCAATAGCCCCATCTGGCCTGTGTGCAAGTCTGATGGAGAATGGAGACTAACTGTGGACTACCGGGCATTGAACGAAGCGACCCCACCGTTGAGCGCTGCTGTGCCGGACATGCTGGAGTTGCAGTATGAGCTGGAGTCCAAAGCAGCAAAGTGGTACGCCACTATCGACATCGCCAATGCCTTTTTCTCCATTCCTCTAGCAGCAGAATGCAGGCCTCAGTTTGCCTTTACATGGAGGGGTGTGCAATATACTTGGAACCGACTGCCCCAGGGGTGGAAGCACAGTCCTACCATCTGTCATGGACTGATCCAAATGACACTAGAAAAAGGTGAAGCTCCAGAACATTTGCAATATATTGATGACATCATTGTATGGGGAAACGCAGCAGCGGAGGTGTTTGAGAAAGGAGAGAAAATGATTCAAATCCTCCTGAAAGCCGGCTTCACTATTAAGAAGAATAAAGTTAAGGGACCTGCTTGGAATATTCAGTTCTTAGGAGTGAAGTGGGAAGATGGACGGCGCCAGATTCCTACTGATGTCATCAACAAGATCACAGCTATGTCCCCACCAACCAACAAGAAGGAGACACAAGCTTTCTTAGGTGCCATAGGTTTCTGGAGGATGCATATTCCTGAGTACAGTCAGATTGTGAGTCCTCTTTACCTGGTTACCCGAACAAAGAACAACTTCCACTGGGGCCCTGAGCAGCAACAAGCTTTTGCCCAGATTAAGCAAGAAATCGCTCATGCCGTGGCTCTTGGCCCAGTTAGAACAGAACCAGATGTGAAGAACGTGCTATACTCTGCAGCTGGAAACCATGGTTTGTCTTGGAGTCTGTGGCAGAAGGTGCCTGGTGAGACCCGAGGCCGACCACTGGGATTCTGGAGTTGGAGCTACAGAGGGTCTGAAGCTAACTACACTCCAACGGAGAAGGAAATCTTGGCCACCTATGAAGGAGTCCACGCCGCTTCAGAGGTGGTTGGTACAGAAGTACAGCTCTTCCTGGCACCCCGACTGCCGGTGTTGGGGTGCATGTTTAGAGGAAAGATTCCCTCCACTCACCATGCTACCAGTGCTACATGGAGCAAATGGATTGCTCTCATTACACAGCGTGCCCGAATTGGAAAACTGAATCGTCCTGGAATTTTAGAAATAATTACTAACTGGCCAGAAGGTGAAAGTTTTAGTGTGACAGATGAGGAACAAGAACCAGTGACCCGGGCTGAAGAAGCCCCACCCTACAACCAGCTGCCAGCAGAGGAAACACGCTATGCTCTGTTCACCGATGGTTCCTGTCGCGTCGTAGGGACAAATCGGAGATGGAAAGCAGCCGTATGGAGCCCTACACGACGGGTTGCAGAGGCTACAGAAGGAGAAGGGGGATCTAGTCAATTTGCTGAACTCAAAGAAACTCTCAGGTTATCCATGACTGTGACACTGTGGAGACCCAGAAAGGCATTCCCAGTTAAGGAACATGAGAGGCCTCTCTCACTGCCTTTTCTTGATAACGATCCTGTTTTATCCAGCCAAAGCAACTCCTCTTTTGTTCCCTAAGTCAACCCTGTACCCTCTGCCTGTCCGTCAGCCTTTTAGTGACTCCCACTTAAAATCCCCTATCCTTTAGTAATTGGTCCCGAGGGATCTGCCCACCCTGTTTCCCATGTATCAAACCTAAACCCTCCCTCAAGGTCTTGCCTTTGTTCCCTGAACGCTGGACGATGCAGAAGCGTGGCTGAAATAAACATCTCTGTAAAATCCCTGCAAAGGCCTGTCCTGCTCCTTTACTTGCTATCACCCCAAGCAACAACTAAAAACAACATGACACGTGTGCTGCCATTAAGCAGGCCAAGCGGGTGAAGCCCCTCTGGCGATGGTCCAAATACAAGTACAGGGAGGCCTGGCAGATTGACTACATCACACTGCCTCAGACCCGCCAAGGCAAGCGCTACGTGCTGACCATGGTAGAAGGCACCACCGGCTGGTTGGAGACATACCCTGTGTCCCATGCTACTGCCCGCAACACTATCTTGGGCCTGGAAAAGCAGGTTCTTTGGAGGCATGGTACCCCTGAGAGGATTGAGTCAGACAATAGGACTCATTTTAAGAACAACCTTGTTAACACCTGGGCTAGGGAACACGGTATTGAGTGGGTGTACCATATCCCTCACCATGCACCAGCTGCAGGTAAAGTGGAGAGGTACAATGGATTGTTGAAGACCACCTTAAAGGCATTGGGTGGGGGATCTCTCAGGAACTGGGAGCAGCATTTGGCAAAGGCCACTCGGTTAGTCAACACTCGAGGTTCCACCAACCGAGCAGGTCCCGCCCAGTCTGAGTGCCTTAATATAGTAGATGGAGACAAAGTCCCAGTGGCCCATGTCAGAGGTTTGCTAGGGAAGACAGTGTGGGTTAATCCTGCCTCGAGTACAGGCAAGCCCATTCGTGGGATTGCCTTTGCTCAAGGACCAGGATGTACTTGGTGGATAATGCAGAAAGATGGAACAACTCGTTGTGTGCCTCGGGGAGATCTGATTGTAGGGTGATGTTATTGTTGAGTGTGCCTATGGCCATACCACCATTGCCTGTATGCTAAATCGTATGAATATGAAACAGAAGGGAATGTGTAAGTGGTGAAGGCTGAGCAAGTGAGAAGAAGGAAACGTGCAAGTATTGAAGGTTTGAGCAAGTCAAAGAAAGTTTTATATTGTGTTTAGTGAGTGTATATCCCAATCGTGTGTCAATGATCTCGATATGAGATAAGGGGTGGAATGTTCTGGGTTGATGTTGATGTTGTGACTAGCTCCTCTCCCTGCCCCCCGCCCACGGAGCTGCCGGCCGTGTCGCGGCCCCTCCCCCGGGGCTGCTCGGCTTTGCTGCTGCTGCTGCTGCTGCTGCTGCTGCTTGGCTTTTGCTACCCTGGCTTGGCTTTTGCTGACCCGGCTTAGCTTTTGCTGCCCTAGGCTGTTTTCTTGCTTGCCTCCGGCTGCCCCTCCTTCCCCCTCCCTTCTTCCCCCCCCCAAGATCGGACCTGGCTTCCAGAGGAAACGGATCTGACCTCGGAGAGTGCCGCTGGAAGCTTGCCAAAGAAGCTCTGCTGCCCTTCCCAGCGAAGATCTCCGAGTTCGTCTCTCTGTCTCGGTGAAATTCATTTTGTTTTCCATCCGGGTCTGACTGGGAAGTGTTTTCTCTTGTGTTTTGCCAATAAACAAGTTTTTTCCACTTTCCTCCTGGGGGAGAATTCTTTCTGAGTTCTTTGGGAGGTTTTTCCCCTAATTTGTCCTAAACTTGGACAGTTTTCCAGCTCCAGAATAAATGACAGGTGCAACAATATTTTCAGCAATGTCCAGATCTCCCTCCATTAATGCTTGTTGCTTTAAATGGACCCAGTTGTCATGAGGGTCAGGGGGAAATAAACTTGGCTCATCGTCGGGATCAACAACGCCAGGATCAAATGGATCCTCCTCCCCTTCATCTTTGCTGCTCTCTGGACTGTAGTCAGCAGCGAAAACCCCTATGGATTTTGCAGAGCCTCTCACCTTGATGTTTGGTGGAGGGGGTTACGAGAGGGGGGGCTGTGGCTTGCACAGTTTCTGCAGTTTGCAAAGAGCTGTGAGCCTCTGTGGTGGGGGGACAGGGAGCATCCCCCTTATCTTTTGCCTGTAATTTTTCTTGGGCTTTTAAATTTCAAAGACTACCCTCCAAGAGGGAATCATATTTGCAGCTGCTTTGTCTCCTTTAGTTACAGCATTCCAGAGTTTCACTCCCACTTCATCCCACAAGTCTGTTGTAAAGATTGTGGTCTGGGAAATCCCCGGCAGTTTAAATGATGTCCATTTCAACAAGACCTTTAGCTGATTTGAAGGCCAAGAGATTTGCCGTGCTGTTGTAACAGCTTTTGCATAAGTTCAAAAACGTCTCTTTCCTCTCTGGACATTGCCTGTCCCATGTTTCCCCGTAGTAAATAAGGAATTCAGGGGAACCAGCCCCTGTGGCTCACCTCTCTCCAGAGGGGTTGAAAGCTTGTCACTGGCCAGCGTCTCCTGCTTCTCCTGAGCAGAGCCTCCCTCCTGCTCCTCCGAGCGGAGTCACGTCCTACGGGGACTCCGCCGTCCGGCAGTTGCAGTCCTCACACGGGGCAACATTTGACGGTGGTGGTAATGAAGAGACAGGGTCTTCACGATACGCCATGAAGCCATTTATTGATCCACAAAGCAAAGTTTATATACTTTTTTACTTATTACTAAAAATAGCGCACCAATCATATTTGTGTTGCTAAGTTATATAACTACATAACATTGCTCAATCTATGCCTCATTTAAGCTAGCCAGGTATATACCCCGTATATACCAAGCACTTTCTTATCTCTTACATTCCTTCTTCAAAATCCCTCTTACTCTTGCCAAGGCTTGCAGCCTACTATGGCTAACACATCCATGTTGGTTGTGACAAGCTGAGCAGAGCTTGCAGTCCTGCTCCCTAGTTGTATTCCCACACTGGGCCAGAGGTGTGAGAGTCCACCTTAAAGCCTCTTGTTTGTTCTGCCCAACGACCCTCGCCTGAGGCCTAAGAAGACCCCTCAAACTGCAGTTTAAAGGCGCTGGCCAGGGATGGGAGGAATGCCAAGTGATTGTTCTCAGGCGGTGCCCATTCGACCAGGACTGGTTTCTCAGACTGGTTTACAGTTAGTCACGGTGGTGTTTAAGTTCCCACAGGTGTGAGAACAATGAACTGGTCACAAGGACTGCTTGTTGGTGTGCCTGGAGCTTGCCGTGGTACGCTGCTCTCGAGCAGGGTACTGGCTGTAGCGTCCTGTTTCCACCTGTTTCTTGGAGGAACAATCTCCACATACAGTAGTCCATAAATCTTCCCACCATTTGGCCAGAGGCCACTCGCCTCGGAAAAGACTATAAAAGACACCTTCAAACTAAAGACCCCCGAGATCTCCCCGGACGGCCACGGACATCTATTGGCTGGTTCCACGAGGATCATCTGCCTGTCTTGGTAGCTATAAACCCAACCCCTCTTTCTCTCTCTCTCTCTTTCTCTCTCTTTTATTTCCTGTCCCTCTATCTCATTTGGTTGGCACTAAATAAAGGTGCATTTTTGCAAAAGTAAACTGGTTTTGTCCCCTGCTGTGTCTTTTGTGCTTTGAGATCCCTAAAATAACCTATCAGGACTCCGCATGTATTGTGGACCCTGACAACAGGGCTTCTGCCTGCAGCCAGCTTGGCCTATCCCATGCCATGCCATGCCATGCCATGCCATGCCATGCCATGCCATGCCATGCCATGCCATGCCATGCCATGCCATGCCATGCCATGCCATGCCATGCCATGCCATGCCATGCCATGCCATGCCATGCCATGCCCTCCCCTCCCCTGTGGACATGCCCATGGACAGCACCAAACATTGGCTGGCGCCTACCTCCCTGGTGGTGGCCGTACTCCATCCCCTGGCCATACGGGGGCTGTCCCTGCCCGGGGAGCGCAGGGCTGGGCTCTGCTCTCCGGCCTCTCCCGCAGCCCCTCAGCTCTGGCTGCGCTCACTCTTTGCTAGATGCAGCCATGGGCCGACACCAGAGCAGGACCCCACCCGTGGCCACTTCCGCAGAGCAGCGCAGGTACCGCAGCCAACCCCACCTGCTGTCAGTGCTCGGCCGAGCAGCACACTTGACACACTCTGTGGAATGTCCCTCTCTTCCTGCCCTCCATTCTGCTGCAGATATTGCTGAGGTCCCTGTGCATCCGGCGTAGAAAGACCACCACCAAAGCAACTGAGGCCACAGCTGAGGCTGACTGCAGGCTGACAGAGAAGCAAGCAAAGCCTGATGTCAGCACAGCATCCACAGAGTGTACAGAAAACTCTCACAGGGCAATGGTTCACACAGCACTGACTGAGGACATGGCCATCATGGAGGTTGACATCAAAATGGCTCAGGGCATCTCAAAGACTAACACTACACCCACTCTGGTTCTTGCTCCCACAATGGATCCTTTCAAACCGACAGGTGTTTATTCTCAGCAGCAGGTAAGCCCTGAGGCCAGGGCTGGAGGCCTTCCAGGATGGCGTGGCCCCTCAAACCACAGCCACTGGGCCACCTCAGCCTTTGAGGCCAGCACAGTGTGGTCGGAAGGGAATCATTTCTTGGGGGAAACTGGGGATGTTGCTCCCTCAGACAGCACTTCAAGTCTCCCCATGCCTCCTCCAGGTGCCAGCCATGGTGAGGGCCATTCACCAGAGGCTTGTGTCCCGTGTGACTGTGGGTGCCAGGCTGCGCAGTAACATTCTGATGCTGGCTAAAGAACACCCTGCTCATGTGGTGCTGACCCTCCTGCCCTGTGCCCCATCGTGTGACAGGTATGGGACACAACTGCCTTGAGAGCTCAGAGCTCACCGGCCTTTAGAGCCCATCGCGCTGTAGAGCCTGTCCAGTGGGGTCTGCCAGACAGGCAGAGAGCTCCAGGACTCACAGGTCCCTCTGCTTCCTGAGCCTGCTGCCATGCTCCCTCCCTGCCCCTCGGGGCACCAGGGCTCTGTCACCCAGCCTCATGTAGCTGCACAGGGCATAGTACTGTGGCTGAGATCCCTTTGACATGCAGCTCTGCTCCCACAGAGCTGCTGCAGAGATGTGGAGAACCATAGGATCATGGGAACCAGCAGCTGAGAGTGTCTTTCCAACACTGCTCTGTGTGATGCAGGACTGGCCAGTGTGCAGCGTATTCACTTCTGATGGGGACAATGAGGCTGTCTTTGCCCTGGCTGTGAGTTTCTGAAAATCGCCTTTGCTTGCCCCCTGGTCGCCTCTCGAGAAGCTCTCCACCCCCTCCCCATCCTGCATCTCCCTGCTTAAGGCAGTGGGCTGAAACCAGAGCTAGGGGAAGGCTCAGAGGCAGCAGGCCGGCTGCTCCCCCTGCCAGGTCCTGCCACATGGACACCCTGGCACTGAACGCTGTCTTAAGATGGTTTATCTTTTGCAGGCAACTCTGGTGCTATGGGTGATTGCCAAGGTGCCTGAGTGCCACCACACAGTAATGTTTCATTCCGCCCACCTGCTTGTGGCCATGCTCTTCCAAGTTTTTGTCACCACAGAGCAGATACTGGAGTACGTTGGTTACTTCTGGAGAGCGTGCCGGGAGGAACACTGCCTTCCCACAGAGCCCAACAGGTCCCACTTGTCCTGTCCTCCCCAAGCCCTTGTGCCCAGAGCCAGTGCTCCCAGCGTGACCTGGGCTTTGCTCTGCACGCAGATTTTTGGTGCAGAACATCAAGGCTCTGCTCTCCCGCCTCTGGTGTGATGACAAGATGCTGCTGGCTATGGAGCACAAGCACGTCTGGGACACCCTGCTCTGTGCCAACACCCACCACTATGCAGTGGGTCTGCTGGCCAGGTGAGACTGTTTGTCCCTGCTGCCCCTGGCACGTGTGCCCTGTGCCCAGAGTGCCCCACACAGTGCCTGTGGTTGTGGGCAGGAGGGCCTTGTCACTGAGGGACAGCAGGGCAGACTAGAAAAGGCTGGCAAAGGAGGGTGCCCAGGAGCGGCTGCCTCCAAAAGGGTTCATGTCCCCACGCAGGGTGCTGGGCAAAGATCACACCTCTGTGAACCAGTCCCGGCACAGGTTTGCCTGCCTGGCTCAGGGCCCTGGTGCCTTTTTCCCCTCTGCCAGGGAGTTGCGCCGTGGCTTGAGCCGCTTATGTACCCCAATGACAATCTGCCTGCTCAAGCTGTTCATCAGGGTGCAGCCCCGCTGGGATCTGCCTGCCCTGGCTCTCCTTGTGGAGGTGAGCCTGAAAGCCAGCGCTGCCTGGCTGAGCTGCCTCCCAGCTCTCTGGCCTCTCACAGCTGCAGCTGCCTGACACGGTGCTGCACCTGCTGCTGCTGCCTGGGCCTGGCCCTGGGCAGTTGCAGGCTCCTGCCAGCTGGTCCCCTGTCACTGCCCTCTGCCTTTCAGTTCCTGGATGGCCTGGACGTGAAGGTGTGCGCTCGCAGGATGCTGGCGATCATGTCAAAGCACCTGCAGAGCGAGCACAGGGAGAAGCGTCGCCTGGCGCTCCGAGGCTTCGTGGTGCTCAGCAAGTATCGCTGGATGGTGAGAAGGGGGTGGTGGCTGAGGCTGCGCTGGCAGCGTGGGGCTGGGGAACACAGCCCCTTGGGCTTGGCCTGGCTTTGGGAGCTGAGGCAGCTGCTCCCAGCTCTCCTGCCTCCTGTTTCAGCTGCCAAAAGGATGAAACCCCAAGTGCTTGGTTGGCCAGACTTAAAAGAAATTTCCAATTCTGTTCAAGTGTAGATCCTGAAAGCCCAGAAGGACAGGTGTTAGTCAAATTCCAATTGGTTATGAGATCATGGCATGACATAAGGAAAGAGTTGGAAAAAATTGAAGATTGGCAGGAAAAAGGGTTGAAGGAATTGTTAAAAGAAGCACAGAAAGTGTACTTGAGGAGGGAAGAAGAGAAAATAAAATCAAAAGCTGGAATTATGGTCGCTAGGGCTTGGGAAAGCAGGGATGTAGAAAGAGGAGAAGAGAAAAGAGAAATTGGAGGAAAAGAAACGAGGTTACAGAAGATCCCTAGGGAGCCCTTTGATGGAGAGTGTTTTTATTGTAAGGGAAAAGGACATTATAAAAGGGACTGTCCAAAGTGGAAGGAAGATTTGAAAATTTACAAAGAGACTGAAATTGGTGAATTTGATGGTGAGGGGTGTCAGGGGCTCTACTCCCTGGGAGCAAAGTTCAACGAAGATGAAGTAGAGCCCTTGATAAACTTAGAAGTTGGAGCCCAGGGGGAAAAATTTGAATTTTTAACAGATACCGGAGCAGACCGATCAAGTGTACTCACGTTTCCAAAGGGTTGTCAATCATGTAAACGTACCTGTAAGGTGAAAGGGGCTAGTTGGGAGCCATTCGATGTTCCAGTAACAGAAAAAGTTAGTGTAAAAGCAAATTTTAGGGATGCAAGTGTTGATTTATTACATATACCTTGGGCAGGTCGCAATTTTTTGGGTCTAGACTTACAAGTGCAATTAGGACTAGGAGTAGTACCGGAAGGAAAGAAGATGGTTGTAAGAGTGTTAGTGTTAAAAGCAGAGGACGAAAAGAAAATAAACAGCAAGGTGTGGGCAGAAGGGGGAGGAAGGAGTCTGTTAGAAATACCTCCTATAGAGATCAAGATGAAACCAGGTATTCCCCCAATTAGGATAAGACAATACACTATTTCAGCCGAGGGTAAACAAGGTTTAAAACCAGTAATAGAAGACTTGATAAAGGATGAGATCCTAGAGCCATGCATGTCCCCACATAACACCCCCATCCTACCTGCAAAGAAACCGGACGGTGCCTATGGATTGGTACAAGACATAAGAGAAATCAATAAACAGAGCATAACTCGGTATCTGGTAGTGGCGAACCCTTATAATTTGTTAAGCAAAGTGCCATCGCGACATGCCTGGTTGAGTGTCATTGATTTCAAGGATGCCTTCTGGTCTTGTCCATTGGTGGAGGAAAGGAGAAACTGGTTTGTGTTGGAGTGGGAAAGTGAAACTACAGGGAGAAAACAGCAATTCAGATGGACTCGCTTGCCGCAAGGATTTACTGAATCCCCCAATTTATTTGGGCAGGCTCTAGAGGAATTATTAAAACAATTCCAGCCTGATGAGGAAGTCCAAATTTTGCAATATGTAGATGATTTGTTAGTATCTGGAGAGAAAATGGGAAAAGTACAAGAAACAACAGTAAGGCTACTGAATTTCCTAGGAGAAAAAGGCTTGAAAGTATTAAAAAAGTAGCTACAATTTGTTGAATCCAAAGTGAAATATTTAGGTCATATAATTGGAAAAGGATACAAAAAATTAGACGCAAATGGAATTCAGGGAATATTATCATTGCCCTCGCCCAAAACTAAAACAGATGCAAGGACATTGTTAGGATTAATTGGATACTGTAAATTGTGGATAAATGAATATACCAAATCAGTTAAACTCTCATATGATATATTAATTGGAAGTGAGCCCATAGAATGGAATGCAAGTGATGAAGAGAAGATAAATGAGTTAAAAGAAAAATTAGGATCCACCCCGGTATTAAGTTTGCCCGATTTGAACAGATTGTTTGAACTTTTTGTAAATGTAGAAGACGGGATAGCTTATGGTGTAATGGTCCAACAATGGTGTGGCCAACCTGCCTTCAAGCAATAGCTGCCGCAGTAGTCCTCATTGAAGAAGGTTATAAATTGACACTGGGAAATAAAATTAAAGTATATACCCCCCATGATTTCAAAGGCATATTAAGTAAAAGAGCCTGCCAGTGGATTTCAGACAAACAGGTGCTTAAAGTCAAAATGGAAAATGCCTGAGAAGACAGATATTAATAAGCATTAAGAAGGAATACTAGAAAACTTGTATGCCACTCATTGGAACCCAAGTCTAGATCATTTAGAAACTATGCATGTTAGTAATAAATCAAACTATAACAGACTCATGATTGCAAAATAAATAAATAATGGCCCAGGCAGTATTGAATGGACCCTTCAAATATACAGATGACTTACAATTACAAGTAAAAGATTCAAATATCTAGAAGAGTCATTTTAGACATGGAACATATCCAACTACTAAAGAAACAGCAGAAGTGGTCAGTAAGATTCTGTTGGAGCAAATTATACCAAGGTATGGAATAATGAGTACTATAGACTCAGATAGAGGGCCACATTTCACAGCAAAAATTTTACATCAGATAGCAAGTGCTTTAAATATTGTAACTAGAGCTCCATACCTCCTGGAGACACAAACTCTGGAACAGTTGAGCGAATGAACCAAACCTTAAAAATAGTACATGCAATATTTATAGAAGAAAGAAAAATGAATGGGCTTAAGTGCCTTTCCTTTGGCTCTAATGAGTAAGAACAAAACCAAAAAAGAGCAGATATAGAATTTCCCTGTATGAAATGATGTTTGGTTTCACCCTTTCCCTAACCATCTCAGGCAAAAAAAAACACGGAACATACGAAGAGCAAAGTGTGGAAAGAAGTATGTACAAATGATAACAAGCACCTTAGAAGAGTTAAGGCAGAAAGGCTATCTCCTCAAACCACACCTATTGACTTCAAATTCATAACTTTCGGCCTGGAGACTGGATATTAGTCAAATCCTGGAAAGAACAACCCTTAGTTCCCGAGATGGGAAGGTCCATTCCAAGTCTTATTACCAGCAAGAGGCACAGTTAGGACAGGGCCAGGATGGACACAGGCAACCAGGGCGAAGATCCAGTTCCTCTTGCCACCCGCGCACGGAAAGGCAAGGTTTCAGTGGTATTTGTTGTGGTTTTGTTGGTATTTGTTGTTTTGTGTGTGTGTACGTGTGTAATGATGCCTTTAAAACCTTTAAAGCTTTAGTGTGTTCTGGAATGGAGGTGCCTGGAGGATTCACCTTTGGGTTGCTTATTACAGCATTGAATGAAGGGAATTTTAGTCAAGAGCTAAGTAAAAAGAAGTTGATTGATTTTTGTAATAATGTGTGGCCTTTATATGAACCCGATGGTATGCAATGGCCCAGGAATGGTACACTGAATTCTGAAATAATTACACCTTTGATGCATTTTCTGCAAAGTAATGAAAAATGGGATGAAATACTGTACCTGGATCTTTTTATTATTTGAAAGGTAAACCGGAGTGGCAAAAAGGAATGTGGGATCATGGTTTTGAAAACATTAAAGTTGAATTGTGAAGGTTGTCAGGGATGGCAAAAAGAGAAGGAATGCTCGGTTAGGTTTGAACCTGAGGAGGATGTTTTGTTGGTAGCTCCTAGTGCCTCTCCGACGGAGGAACGTGACTTTGGAGAAAGTGTGCTGGAGGTAAAGAGGGAGGATCGGGAAGCAAAAATAGAAACTGCAGATATACCACGAACTCCTTTATGTGCAAGAACTCGAGAGGGCGGTGGAGGTAGGGAAACAGAAAAAAGGAAGGGGTGCTTATTTAATGGTCCTGCTGGGTGGAGGCAGTCGGACCGCAGGGGAACGAGTCATAGTGAAAGTTCCTTTTCCCCGAATGATTTGCTAATTTGGAAACAATCAGCGGGGCATACAGAGAGATCCTGAACGACGGCGCGGGTGGTAAAGATGGCAATTAAGACCCAGAATCCGGGACTGGAATGATTTATGGGTTTTGTTAGACACAATAATGGATTCTACTGAAAGGAAATGGTGTTTTAAAGCTATGACAGAGAAAGCACGGAGATGATTAGATTAGATTGTGGATGGTACAGTAAATGATTTAGTACCTAGGGAGGATCCGAGTGGGATCCCAACTTGACGGGTGGGTCTCGGAGACTTAAAGCTATCAGGAGTTATTAACAGAAGGAATCCGGAATGGGATACCAAAACTCTGAATTGGTCTAAGTTGTATTCGTCAGGCAGGAGAAGAATGAGTCCCTATCAACCTTTCGAGCGGCTTAAGGAGACAGCCTGAGATATACTAATTTGGATGTTGAGGGGGAATCGGAAAAATACAGCTAGCCTTAATTTTTATGGGGGCAGTCCAGGAAGATATTAGAAAGAAATTACAGAAATTGAGGGAGAAGATACTTGGAATTTAGACAAACTGATTGGAAGTTACAGGAAAGTTTACAATAATAGGAGAAAGAAACGGCCAGGAAACAACAGGCAACCATGTTAGCAGTGTTACAGCCGAAGTGGCTGGGAATAATATGAGAGGAGGGAGCCGAGACGTGGACGAGGAAGAGGAAGAGTAAGGGGAAATGTGGCAACGGGTGCGGAGGACTTATGGGTCAATTGAATATGGGAGGGAGAATGCATGAGGGATAGATCAATGTGCTTTGTAAAATAGAGGGCATTGAAAATGAGTGTCCACTAACCAAGGAATGGGTTTCGGGGAATTGTAGCTGGTGGAATGGAAATCAGGGAATGACGACACAGGTGCCTTCTCGGAAATCCACAAGGTGTTGCCAAGCCTTTATGATGGGGAATTATCAAAATTCATCTTGACTAGATAGGGACCTGAAAGTAATAATGGAAGTGGATGGAAAACCATTAGAATTTAGAGTAGATACGGGAGCATCATATTCAGCTGTTAACACTAAGCTAGGACCTTGAGCGATTCTCCATCCATAGAGGGGTTTCGGGGACAGTTGAGAACGAACGCTTTTATGGCCATTAGATATAAAATTTGGGAGAAAAGAATTTGACCATCAATTTTATACATGCCAAATAGCCCAGAATCACTATTCGGAGGGATCTATTGTCACGTTAGAAGCAAAGATAATATTTGAAAAGGGTAGAGTAAGATTGGAATTTCCTGGAGGAGAATATTGCTAAATTGTTTGTGGTGAAAGAGGTAGAAGCAGCAGAAATACCACAGGAAATAGAATGTTTGTAGTACCATGAGAGTATGGGAAACAGGAATACCTGAAAATCAAAAAGCTGCAAAACCGGTTGTAATAGAACTAAAGGAAGGGTTTCAGTATGGGTAAGACAGTATCCTTTGAAACTGGAAGCACGAATAGGAATATACACCCATGATTGAAACAATTTCTTAGCTCGGGAATTTTACAGGAATGTGAATCAGAATCTAATATCTATTTCCAGTCAGAAAGCCAAATGGTAAGTATAGATTATTCAGGGATTTAAGAGCAATTAATAATATCACTAAAGATATACACCCAGTAGTAGCGAATCCGTATACATTGTTGACAGCTGTGTCTGAAAAGTTTAAAATGGTTCACCGTGATTGATTTTGAAAGATGCATTTTCTGTATCCCTTGGCACTTGAGAGTAGGAAATACTTTGCCTTTGAGTGGGAGAACCCTAGACACGGGACGTAAGAAGCAGCTCACCTGACGCTGGTCACTACAAGGATTTAAAACTCACCAACTATTTTTGAAATCAATTGGCCTTAGAGTTAGAAGAAGACGACTCAGGTAAAAGAATCAATTTTCTTATATGTTCTCCTACAATATGTTGATGGCATCCTTGAGCTTCCACAGAAAAGGATGTTTGCCTCAGACTCACTATTGAATTAATTAATATGTTGGGACAAGCTGACAATTTAGTATCAAGGAAAAAGCTCAACTGTAAGAGCCCAAGCGACGAATGAAGGCACTCATAAGGGGCAAGTGGGGAAGTTAGGGCCAATCGGAATACAAGCACTTGGTAACTATACTCAACATGAAATCAGATAAGGTCCTTTTTGGGCATGGTAGGTGGTGCCGCCAGGATCCCGGAATTGACTAAAAGCAACTCCTGTATGAGGCAGCCAAAAGCGCTGTGTTCCAGTGGGGTCAAACACAAGAAAAGGCATTCCAGAGTTTGAAACAAGCCTTAAAGGAAGCCCCAGCACTAGGGTTACCAGATCTTACAAAACCTTTTCAACTATACGTAAATGAGAGACAGAGACTGGCAATAGGGGTTCTCACTCCAAAATTGGGCTCATGGAAACGCCGGTAGGATACTTCTAAAGCAGCTAGACTCTGTAAGCCGGATGGCCCGGTTGTCTTAGAGCTGTGGCAGCAACAGTGCTCCTAATTCGAGAAGCCAGGAAATTGACTTTGGGGAAAAGGATGGAAGTGTTTGTTCCCCACATGGTCATTCAGTTTTGGAGCAAAAAGGGGGCATTGGCCTCGCCAAGTCGCATGTTACAATACCAGGCACTTCTCCGAGAACAGGATGACATTGAATTAAAAATAACTAATCATCTTAATCCAGCAGAATTTCTAGAGCAGCAGCCAGGAAGAAGAAGGCGAATTGACACACGACTGCGTGGAAATCATTGAACAGGTGTATGCCAGCCGGAAAGACCTGAGAGATGAGCCTTGGAAAATCCGAATGGGAACTGTTTACAGATGGATCCAGCTTTATGGAGAACGGAACCAGGTATGCGAAATATGCAGTAGTGACTTGACACAGATAGTAGAAGCTCGAGCTTTGCCTCCGGGAACTTCAGCCCAGAAAGCGAGATACAAGCTCTGGTAAGAGCCTTAGAATTGAGTCAAGGGAAAAGAGTAAACATTTGGACTGATTCGAAATATGCTTTGGAGTAGTGACGATACATGGAGCTCTGTGGAAAGAAAGAGGACTGTTGAATTCTCAAGGATCAGAAATTAAGCACAAAGAACAAATATTGGCACTTTTAGAAGAGTGCATAAACCTCAGGCGTAGCAGTGATGCATGTAAGAGGACATCGGAATGAAGAAGGAAAAGCGCCCAAGGAAACCAGTTGGCCGACAGAGTTGCCAAACAAGTCGCCCGAGAGTCCTTACAGCGCTGCGAGGAGCATTGCAGTGGAACAGGCCTCTGCCCTTGGAAAATCCTGTCCATGACATCCAGCCGGAGATCAAGTATATGTGAAGAACTGGAATACAGAACCCTTGAAAGAAGTATGGGGCGGTCCTCACCAGGTGATCATGACTACCTACACGGCAGTGAAAGTCCAAGGAATCGAAAACTGGATTCACTACACCCGGATCAAGAAGGTCCCATCGAAATGGGAAGTCCAGCCCTTATCAGCAACAAAATGGTGTTCAAGGCAATGCCTTAGTTCTTTTACATTAGTCTGTATAATGCAAACATGCTTTGTGCGGTGAGGAAGCTTTGTCAAAATCACTGTGCCTGAACCAGATCTAGTTGTGCCTGAGGGAGCAGGAGTAAATTTGACTTGTTTATTTTCTGACAACCAGAAGTTGGATTTGAGGAAGTAAAAGGGTTCTGGAGACTACTTACTACGGACCAGTATTCACCGAAGGAATCGTGACATTCTGGGATATGGAACAGCAGAAAGGTAATACCACACTGATGATACCCATATAGAAGTTAATCAGAGTGGTCAGTTCATATGCACTGTGCAAATTAGAAAAGTTTTAACTATGGGAATGTAATTGTAGTTGTTCTAAAAGAGAATAGGGGACATACAGGTGACGGAAGCGGGAAAACAACAAGAATCGGACAAGAAAATTTAATAGTGGGATTAGTTAGAGATTTTGGCAAGTACAAAATACGACATCCATCACTGCATGTTTACCCTTTCCTGAAGCGGCGGAGATCCAATACCATGGGGATCATTCCCGTTGGGGAAATGCTCCAGAAACCATAAATGGAACAAAAGATGTAATAAAGTGATGCGGAATCATACTAAGATGATAGAGGAGACCTATACAGTTCGAGGGCAATGGTCATCGCGGGACAAAGGAGTGAGTGCCTAAAATTACCAAATGCAGTTTATTCAAAATTGGACGATTTAAGGATGTAGGATAGTGTTCTTATGACATAAGAAAACG
>JAREIS010002793.1:0-10086 GCA_030060385.1 Muscicapa striata striata | reverse complement strand
CCCCTGAAAAGGTGGGGGTGGTATACCCTCCATCCGAGATGCCGGCTGACCCCGACCAGCCTGCAGAGAGGGAGTTGTCGGCACCAGCCACCCCAGAGAAGGAGGTGGTGCCGGCTCCTCCCTCCTCTCCGATGTCGGAGCTCGGCCTGCCTGCCCAGGCAGGGTCTCGGCCGCCCGTCTCTGCCTCGGTAGAGGCAGGGCTGCCCTCTCCTTTTTTCCCCTCAGCCTCCCCGTTCGTTCGCCCGGGAGCGGTGCCGACCCCAGGACTGCTCTCGTCACCCAGAGGAGATCTGCCCGCCTGTCCGGTCATGAACGGACCCCTCCCATTGGCATTTCCAGCTGCTTCGCCGCTCCCACCCTATGCTGACAGCAACAGTGGCTTTGTCCTTACTTTAGAGGGGGGAGCAGCAGGGGCTGGTTTCATTCCTGCAGTGGGCAAGGGAGGAGGGAGTGCTGGGACGGATGTCTCTGATACTCAAATGAGAGAGACTCAGAATTTTCCTGTGCCTGATGCTGTCTCTATGATAGAACAGCGAGATCGGAAAAAGAGAAAGAAAGTATCTAAACGATCCTGTTATTGTGAATCACCTTTGCCTCATTTCAGGCTTCAGATGAGACATGCCTAGGTCCTTCCTGCTGACCTTCAAGGTGTCCACCCTGACCTGCACCAGGGGCACAGTGTGATCACAGCTCAGCTTTCACATGCTGACCAGCTCACCAAACACCGACCAGATGAAAACACTGAGCAGATCATCCCTCTACAAGCAGGGAATGGACATTCATCTGCTCATGTTGGAACTGTTAATATAGTTTTCATTGTTGCATTAGAATAATCACTTAGTGGTTGATTTTTCACTGTTTGATAAGTCGGGTGAATGGTGATGGGTTTTGTTATTGTATTAAAAGTAAGTTTTGCAGAGAAAAAGCACCAGTGTGAAGATTTCCCTGGGCACTGCAGGTGTCCACGAATCTCCTGAGTGGTGTTTGTTCTCCTTTGCAAAAGGATCCTGTAAAGGATTACAAACACTTCTCTTTTTTCTTTTTTTTAAACTAAAAGGGGGACATCTGGACACTGCTGCAGGCCTAGGCCTTTTCTCACAGGGTCTGAGTTCCTTTCTCAGGCTGTGAAACTTTCTCAGGCCTAGCTGAAACCTTTCCCATGCTAGGGCCTTTGTCTCTACTGTAAACATAAGAGAAAGAATCATAACAAAGATAACACACCTGCTGGATCTATGGGAGAACCAGAGACAAGAGGTGTCTCTCTCTCTCTCCAATGAACTGTCTGTATTTTGTTTTGCATGAACTGTATTATAAAAAGCCATGTCTCTCTTCAATAAACTGCGCTCTTTCTTGCTTTCCTGCATCAAGCAAGGGAGTTGCCTTTGTTGCTGTTTTTCCTTTCGCCGCTCCGTAACCCTTTAGGCAGCAACACATGCCCATGAAATTATGGAGTGTTCAAATATTCTATGATAGAAGGAGAGACATTAACAAAACTTCTGCACTGGACTTAGAGCAGAATTCAGCCTATTCAGGATGCAGATATGGGGATAACTGAATCAGGTACTGATTTTGTTAAGGGAAACAGGCCTTAAAAACAAAGGATTCCAGGAAGGATGGACACACTTCAAGAAAGAAATCTTGATGGAGAAGAAACAAAATGTCCCTCTGTGCCAAAATGTGAAATTGTAAGGAAAATGAGTGGCCTAGCACGGCATAAGTATTTTATCCAGGAACTCAGAGAAAAAAAAGTGGCTACATCACCTTTGGACAGAGGGGTAGGCAACTCACAAAATGGTTAATGCTGTTATTAGGTCATGCAGAAAGAAAAATAGACAGATGAATGCCCAGTTAGGATAAAACCAGGCCACTTCTGTGATGAAGGATAATAAAAATGTTTTTATCAATTTGTTCTTTGCAAAGAGACAGAAAAGGAAAACCTCCAGTTCTTATTGGGGGGATATGGTTACCAAAGATGAGGAAAAGGATTACATGCTGAACCCCCTCTTTGCCTCACTTTTCAACAATAAGACAGGTTGTCATCAAGGACAAGTGCTCTCCTGAGCTGGTAGATGGAGACAGGGAGCAGAACAGACCCCTGTTATCCAGCAGGAAGCAGCTGGGACCTGCTGAGCCACTCAGATGCTCACAAGTGTCTCCGGCACTAGATGGGATCCACCCTAGAGGAATGAGGGAGCTGCTGGATGAGCTCCCCAAGCTGCTCTCCATCATTTACCATCAGTCCTGGCTCACCAGGGAGGTACAGAGGACTGGAGGTGCCAATGTGAGCCCATCCCCAAGAAGGGCTGGAAGGAGGATCTGGGGAACTCCAGGCCTGTCAGCCTGGCCTGGGTGCCCAGCAAGGTGATGGAACAGATCACCTTGAGTGCCATCACAGGGCACCTACAGGATGGCTGAGGGATCAGAGCCAGCCAGCGTGGATTTCAATATCTGCATTGATGATCTAGATGGGGACATTGAGTGCACCATCAGCAAATGTGCAGATGACACCAAGCTGGGTGTGAGTGTGGATGTGCTGGAGAGTAGGAGGGCTCTGCAGAGGGACCTGGACAAGCTGGATCCATGGCCCAAATCCAGCAAGGTGAGGTTTAACAAGACCAAGTGCTGGGTCCTGCACTTTGGCCACAACAACCCCTGCAGTGCTACAGGCTGGGGACAGAGTGGCTGGACAGCGGCCAGGCAGAAAGGGACCTGGGGGCATTGATGGACAGCAGGCTGGACATGAGTCAGCAGTGTGACCAGGTAGCCAAGAAGGCCAATGGCTCCTGGCCTGTATCAGGAATGGTGTGGCCAGCAGGAGCAGGACAGTGATTCTTTCTCTGTGCTTGGCCCTGGTGAGGGAGCACTTTGAGTGCCATGTCCAGTTCTGGGCCCCCCAATTTAGGGAGGACATGGAGGGTCTGGAGCATGTCCAGAGAAAGGCAACAAGGCTGGTGAGGGCTCTGGAACACAAGTCCTGTGTCATGCAGCTGAGGGAGCTAGGGATGTTTATCCTGGAGAAAAGTAGACTTGGGGGTGACCTTATCACTCTCTACAACTTCCTGAAAGGTGGTTGTGATCAGGTGGGGGTTGGTCTCTTTCACCAGGCAACAACTGACAGAATGAGAGGACACAGTCTTAAGCTGCACCAAGGGAAATATAGGTTGGATATTAGGAAAAAGTTTTTTACAGAAAGAGTGATAAAGTACTGGATTATCTGTGCAGGGGTTGGTGGAGACACCATCCCTGGATGTGTTTTAAAAAAAAGAAACTGGATATGGCACTCGGTGCCTTATGAATGTGTTAGGCAGGGGTTGGACTTGATGATCTTGATCTTCCAACCTAGTGATTCTGTGATTCTGTTAATTCTCTGAGTCTTTCAGCTGAATTCTCTGTTCCTGTCCTTTCCCTGGGTCTCCGTGCAGATGGAAGCTTCTGGTGCCATTCTCTCATCTTTAACTCTTAATCTGAATGCTGAAAGATGTTCCCAGGTGTGTTAAGCAGGTTGCTCGGTGTTTATTCAATTTATTTTTTTATTCTCATGGCACCAAGAAGACACTTGTGGCACTGTGGAAACTCATAGAACCAAAAAGCCATTGAGACATTGGGGCAGGATGGTACCAAGGAGACCATTGGCGATCCTGCAGATCCAAGGACACCATGGTGACACTTTGGAAACTGATGGAACCATGGGCATTGTGACACAGCAGGGTCTTGTGGAACCAAGGAGTGAATTATGACTCGACCAAACCTCATAGAACCAAAGGGCCATTGTGACACTTCAGAGCCTTGAGGACCAAGGGATCCACAGTGATACTGTGGGGTCCATGGAACCAAGGGGCCATGGTGACACTGTTGAGGCTCACTGACCAATGGTCCATTGTGACACTGCAGGGCAGTATGGAATCATGGAGACCATTGTGACACTACACAGTGTCACAGCAGCAAGGGGCCATTGTGACACTGTGGGGCCTTGTGGGACCAAAGAGCAGTTTTGGTACCATGGAAACTGTGGCAACTGTGGCACCATGGAACCAAGGAGTCCATTGTGACACTACAGGACCCCATGGAACTATGGATTCATGTAACAGTGTGGAACACATGGAACCGATGGGCCGTTGTCACACTGTGGGGTCTCATGGAATTAAAGAGACCTTTGTGACACTGCAGGGCTTCATGGAATGAAGGGACAGTTGTGACACTGTGGTACCCCATGGAACAAAAAGGTAATTGTGACACTGCAGGGCTTTGTGGAGCCCAGGGACTGATATGACACTGTGTGGCAGCATGGAGCCAAGGTGAGCATTGTGATACAGAACCTAATGGAATTGTTCCAAATTATACAAATTTGAATTTTTTTGATGTAACTTCAGTCAGGGGTTTGTTTGTCTTTACCCAGAAGGAGGGGAATTGAAGTTTCCCTCCAAAAGACTTTGTTCACTGAGGTTGGGTGAGGCCTGATGAGTTTAATATCTACAGATTGGGAGTAACCAGAAGATCCACAGGAGGTAAAAAGATATTAACAAACATCACACCCAGTGCAGTTGGAGGCAGCTGGTCTGGAAAAGGATTGGTAAAGACAATCAAAGAATGAGGATGTAATTCTCTTCAGAGGCAAAAAAAAAATCAAACATCAATAGCAAATTGAATACTAAGAATTCTGTAATCTAATTTCTTTGGGTTTGTCTGTATAAATATGTGAAAAGCGTAGTAAAGAACCATGTGTGGGTGCAATGATTTCTATTGCACAATGTGGCCACAAAAACATCCTGACAAGAAGAAAGTAATGCCTAAATTCTCTAACAGTGAGAAGGTATTGTTGGAGAGTTTCTTTCTTTCATACAGTTTCAATTTTAGTCCCACTGAGGTTCATCACTGACACAGGTTCCTCCTGGACTCCTTGGAGGAGAGAATGGGAGGCCCTGATTGCACAAAGCTCTCAGAGACTCCAAGACAAAAGCAAAACTCAAAGACCTCAAAAACACCTGGAATCCCTGGGAATATGAAGGAGCCCCCCAGGGCCATTCCTGACCAAGGCTCCCCAGGGACTGGTCCCAGCAGATCCCTGAGGCCACTGGGATGTGAGGGGGATGCTGAGGGCAGGACAAGGGGTGACAGTGCCCAGCCTTGCTGGGGCTGTGCCAGGAGGCCCCAGTGGCTCAGGACAAGATGTCTCCTCACAGCCCTTGGTGGCACAGAGGCTGCTGTGCCCTGGGAACCAAGACTTGCCTTCTCTTGTGCCCATCTGTCACCTGTGCCTCCAATTTCCTGTGCTAACTGAACCTGGGGACACTTTCTCAGTTGTGTCCCTCAGTTGCTTTGACTCTTTTTATAGTCATGGCAATGACCACAAGGGTCACAACCGTTCGCATTATGTCCATGACAGCTCTAAGTTCATTACTCGCTGTTCTTGGTGAATTTCAGCTTCAGGTCTCCATTGCCTGGTGCAATTTTCCAAATTTCTTCAGGAGCCTTCTTCACTCGGGAGTGATGGATCCAAGCCTTCTGTTCTTTGATCTTGACTGCCATGAAGGTGGTGAGGAGTACCTGCAATGATCCTTCCCACTGTGGTTCCAAAGTCTTCTCTGCAAAAGGCTTAACATATACATAATCCCCAGGTTGTACATAATGTACTGGCCCATCTAATTCTCTGCTTTGGGCCCCAGCCACATATTCTCCAATTTCTCTCTGGGACTCCAAAACGTGGTATTATTTCTTGTAACAATGCCTTGGTCACCTCTCGTGCCTTAGCTGTCTGGGTAGGGAAGGCTTCTGGCCATCCTGAAAAGGTATCTGTTAACACTAATAGGTAATGATACCCCCCTTTCCTGGGCAGTTCCGTAAAATCAATTTGCCATTGCTGCCCAGGTCGACAACCTTTCCCAATCTGTCCAACTTCAGGCTTTGGAAAGTTTATAGGATTAGTTCAGAGGCAAAGACCACACTGACGAGTTACTTGTGTTGCTGTGCCTTGTCATTTTCTAGGCAGAATTCTATCATTTAAATAATTGTATAGGGCATCCATTCCCCAATGTTTTCTCATGTTCTTTTAGCACTAGCGACCACAACAACTAAGAAGGTACTACAGCTTTTCCTTCTTTGGTTACAGCCCACCCTTCCTGGTCATAAATTGCTTCTTCTTCCGTAATAAGTTTTTTATCCTTTTTGTTATATACTGGCTTACCTTCAATAGAGATCTTTCCATCTGGAATTAATGCTGCCTCGACTATTTCATTGGGTACCACACCTCTGGCTGTGTCTTTTGCCTCTCTGTCCACCAGCATATTTCTTTCTTCCAAATCTGAGCTCACTTTATGGTGTCCCTAGATGTGCATAATAGCTACCTTTTCAGGTAAGTGAACTGCATCTAATAGTTTTAGTATTTCTTGTGCATGTTTAATATTTTTCCCTTGTGAGTTTAGCAGTCCTCTTTCTTTCCAAATAGCTCCATGTGCATGAACCACTCCAAATGCATACCTTGGGTCTGTATAAATGTTGATTTCTTTTCCTTTTGCCAGCTCTAAGGCCCAGGTTAAGGCGATTATTTCAGCTTTTTGTGCAGAGGTATTTTTTGGCAATGGTCCAGACTCTATTACCTCTCTGCTTGTGGTAACAGCATACCCAGCATGTCTTTTTCCACTGATGACATAGCTGCTTCCATCAGTGAACCAGCTCTCAGCGTCCTCGAGCGATGTCCTTCAGATCCAGGCGACTGGAGTAGGTGGCTTCAATGGTCTCCAGGCAGTCGTGGATCACTGGTTTTCCCATACTCCTGATCTGGAAGTCCCAGGGCTGGAGCTGACATAAGAGCCTTCTTTAGTTGGTTGAAGGCTGGTGTTGCTTCTTTTGTCCACTGAAGATCCCTGCTCCCTTCCATGATTGAGGCATACAGGGGTTTAACGAGCAATCCATAGTTATAAATCCACAGTCTGCACCACCCCGTCATGCCTAGAAAGGTTCTCAGTTCTTTTACTGCCTGGGGTTTTGGGGTTTGGCATATTGCTTCCTTACAGTCTTGCCCCAAGGTCCTTTGTCCAGCACTCACTTCATAGCCCAGGTAAATCACTGTTTGTTTCACCATCTGGGCTTTCTTCTGGGGTACCCAATACCCCTGCAGGCCTAAAAAGTTTAGGAGGCTTACTGTCCAATCCACACACGCCTCTTGGGTTTGGGTGGCTATTAAGAGGTCATCCACATACTGAAGCAGCTGTCCCTCTCCTTATGGGGGTTCCCAAGACTCCAAATCCTTTGCCAACTGTTCTCCAAATATGGTAGGGGAGTTCTTGAACCCCTGGGGTAGTACACATCATGTGAGCTGAGTTTTACATCCAGTTTTGGGATTCTCCCATTCAAATGCAAAAATTTTCTGGCTGGCTTCATGGAGAGGGAGGCAAAAGAAAGCATCCTTCAAATCTAAAACAGTAAACCAGGTTAATTCAGGTGTCAAAAAAGTTAACAAAGTGTAAGGGTTAACAACCACTGGGTATAAATCTTCATTTATCTTATTAACAGCTCTTAAATCTTGTACTAACCTGTATGATCCATCAGACTTTTTCAGAGGCAAAATAGGAGCGTTAAAATCGGATTGACACTCTTTTAATAGTCCTATTTGCAAAATGTTTTCAATGATTGGGCTAATTCCTTCTCTGTTTTCCCTTTTCAAGGGATATTGTTTGACCCTTAGCGATTGCTCTCCTTCTTTAAGCCGGATTTCTACTCATGGAACATTCTTTGCCCTCCCTGGTATATTAGAGGCCCACACTCCAGGAAACACCTGATCTTTTATTTTCTTAATAATTTCTTCTTTATTTTGAACTTCTATTTTTTTTGTTATTAGCATTAAGCTTAACAATTTCACATATTGTTGATCTTTTACCTCCAAACTAATTTCACCATTTTTAAATATTATCTTTCCTTCCAGCTGCTCTAGCAGATCCCTGCCCAAAAGTGCAGATGGAGCATTAGGCATATACAAAAATCAATGAATTCCTTACTGTTTTCCTAATTTATACTTCAATGGTTTGCAAAAATATGCTTTTTAGGTCACCCAGTCGCCTTTTTACATTTTTTCTATTATTGTTACTAGTTTCTTTGTCCCTGGTTTACACCCCTCTTTCTGATTGCTGGAAACTCTCCATGCCTCATTTAGCAAAGTCTCCAAGTTCTGACTTGCTGGGCCTCACACCTTCTGGAGCTTTCACCTGATGTCACTTGTAGATTGCCCTAAAAACAAGTTTACCAACTGTTGTATTCCCTCATCAGATTCAGGATCCAGGGTGGTGTGTCGACGCATTGCCTCTCGCACCTGGTCGAGAAATTCAGAAGGAGTTTGAGAGGAATTTTGTTTCATAGCATAAACATAAAATAGCATAACATAAAATAGGGTGGATACAGTCGGGTTGGCTCTTGTGTTTTGGGAATTGGGGGTGGTTTAATTTTTTTGTCTCTTCTTCTTGAGTTTTCATACAATATACTTTGTTTGGATGTGCACACCTTTGATTTATTGAGCATGTGCTGCAACACTTCTTGCGGTTTTTTTTATTAGCTTTATTATCTTTCTTGAGAGCCAACACTAAAGGGTCAGAGGGTGGTCTAATTCCATAAGCCCTTTGCCACTCAGGGTGATTCCTAATGGTGAAAAACATGTCAGCATAAGTAACTTCATGCCACTTCTGCTCACACCTAAGGAAAAGCATCAGCTGTACCAGAGTGTTATAGTCCAACGTCCCTGATGGGGGCTACTTCGCCCCCTCCTCAAGTTTATAAAGTGGCCACCACTGTGTACACAACTTAATGAGCTCTCTTTTAGTTTCTGTATTTTTATGATCCCCCAGCTCTTTCCAATATGCCAAAACACATCCTAAAGGACTACCTTTAGGAGCCCCTTTGCTTTCACTTGCCCCCATACTGAAAATTCTTTTCCTCTTAATGCATTTTAACCTTATCCCAGCTCCGGAGCTTCACCTAGCAGTAACTTGGTGCAAAGATCTTCCACTTATACACTTGTCTGACCCACAATTCTCAACAAACTACACAATGAAACACAACTCAGGGGTCACAGTCACAGCCCTCCCTTGGAGAGGGAAGTTCTTTTATCCTGGGATCCCCCTCCCTGAATCAGTGCTCCCAGAAGCATTGCCCTGGTGATGTTCATGCTGGATGTCTCCTTAAGAGGTCTGGGCACAGAGAAGAATGAGCCCCTTGAGGGCTGGCCCTGTTTGGACGACCTGCTCTTCCACCCAAACCTCACCATGTCTGACATCACCCACCTTTTGGGAGTGACATCCTAAAACATTAATGAAAATTACTGGATTTTCTTTATAATTAAAATAGATTTTTAAGTTAAATATGTATTTTTAATATTTATAATATCGTTATTTTTATTACCTTTTTTTAAATATTCGTATTAAAAACTCCATACATTTTTAGCAACCAAAAAAATTATTGGTCATTGCTTCATTAATTAATTGACCACTATTGGCTATTGATTTCTTCCTTTTCATGCTAATTAGTCTTTTTATTAGTCCTTTTGTATTCTTTCTAATCATTTTCTCAACATGGTAAAAAGGGCCACTTTGGGGTACATGGAGACATTTCTGGAGCACATTTGGGGCTGTTTTGGGTCTGGGGATGAAATTTGGAAGGAAGTTGAGGGTCAGAAGGACACTTAGGGGCATTGAGAGGGTACTGAAGTAGTACTTAGGGATCCTGAGAGAAAATCTGGGCATCAAAGTGGCAGCTGGAATTGCAGGGGCACCTGGAGGTCAGGAAGGGGAATCTGGGGCCCATTGGGGTCCAGGCGAGCACTTGCAGGCTCTGACAGGCTCTCTGGGCGCGGGAAATGATGGGAGTTGTAGGTGCAGGAATAATACGGTTTAATGGAACCACAGAGCATCACACGAGTTCTCGGCACAGCTGCAATGTCTCTCGGTGTGGCGCAGTGCATGATGGGACATGAAGTCAAGGCTGGAATGGCGCTCTACAGGAACAGTGGAGCATGATGGGAGCTGTAGTCCCGGAAGTGGCTCGAATCGGGTGTTTTGGGGTCCGGGAAAGCACTTGGGGGCACTTTTGCATCAGAGTTGTGAC
>JAREIS010002792.1:0-20050 GCA_030060385.1 Muscicapa striata striata | reverse complement strand
CCGCCTGCCGCCGGCGGGAGGGCGCTGCAGCGTCCCTCGGCGCCGGGGTGAACAGGTCTACCCTTCTCCGGGGCGGCCGCCGGAGACCAGGTCTACCCGGCTCGGGGCCGGCCGGCCGGCCGGCGGCATCCGCCTGCCGCCGGCGGGGAGGGCGCTGCAGCGTCCCTCGGCGCCGGGGTGAACAGGTCTACCCTTCTCCGGGGCGGCCGCCGGAGACCAGGTCTACCCGGCTCCGGGGCCGGCCGGCCGGCCGGCGGCATCCGCCTGCCGCCGGCGGGAGGCGCTGCAGCGTCCTGCCGCCGGCGGGGAGGGCGCTGCAGCGTCCCTCGGCGCCGGGGTGAACAGGTCTACCCTTCTCCGGGCGGCCGCCGGAGACCAGGTCTACCCGGCTCCGGGGCCGGCCGGCCGGCCGGCGGCATCCGCCTGCCGCCGGCGGGAGGGCGCTGCAGCGTCCCTCGGCGCCGGGGTGAACAGGTCTACCCTTCTCCGGGGCGGCCGCCGGAGACCAGGTCTACCCGGCTCCGGGGCCGGCCGGCCGGCCGGCGGCATCCGCCTGCCGCCGGCGGGAGGGCGCTGCAGCGTCCCTCGGCGCCGGGGTGAACAGGTCTACCCTTCTCCGGGGCGGCCGCCGGAGACCTGGTCTACCCGGCCCCCGGAGCGGCCGCCGGAGACCAGGTCTACCCGGCTCTGGGGCCGGCCAGCCGGCCGGCGGCATCCGCCTGCTGCCAGCGGGAGGCGCTGCAGCGTCCTCGGCGCCGGGGTGAACAGGTCTACCCTTCTCCGGGCGGATGCCGGAGACCAGGTCTACCCGGCTCGGGGCGGGCCGGCCGGCCCGGCGGCATCCGCCTGCCGCCCGACGGGAGGCGCTGCAGCGTCCTCGGCGCCAGGGTGAACAGGTCTCCCCTTCTCCGGGGCGGCCGCCGGAGACCAGGTCTACCCGGCTCCGGGGCCGGCCGGCCGGCCAGCGGCATCCACCTGCCGCCGGCGGGGAGGGCGCTGCAGCGTCTCTTGGCACCGGGGTGAACAGGTCGACCCTTCTCCGGGGCGGCCGCTGGAGACCAGGTCTACCCGGTTCCTGGGCCGGCCGGCCGCCAGCGGCATCCACCTGCCGCCGGCGGGGAGGGCGCTGCAGCGTCCCTTGGCACCGGGGTGAAGAGGTCTACCCTTCTCCGGGGCGGCCGCCGGAGACCAGGTCTACCCGGTTCCTGGGCCGGCCGGCCGGCGGCATCCTCCTGCCGCCGGCGGGGAGGGCGCTGCAGCAGCACTCGGCGCCGGGGTGAACAGGTCTACCCTTCTCCGGGGTGGCCGCCGGAGACCAGGCCTACCCGGCTCCGGGGCCGGCCGGCCGGCCGGCGGCATCCTCCTGCCACCGGCGGGAGGGCGCTGCAGCGTCCCTTGGCGCCCGGGGTGAACAGGTCTACCCTTTCTCCGGGGCGGCCGCCGGAGACCAGGTCTACCCGGCTCCGGGGCCGCCGGCCGGCCGGCGGCATCCGCCTGCCGCCGTCGGGGAGGGCGCTGCAGCGTCCCTCAGCACCAGGGTGAACAGGTCTACCCTTCTCCCGGGCGGTCGCCGGAGACCAGGTCTACCCGGCTCCGGGGCCGGCCGGCCGGCCGGCGGCATCCGCCTTTGCCGGCGGGGAGGCGCTGCAGCGGCCCTCGGCGCCCGGGGTGAACAGGTCTACCCTTCTCCGGGGCAGCCGCCGGAGACCAGGTCTACCCGGCTCCCGGGCCGGCAAGCCGGCCGGCGGCATCCGCCTGCCGCCGGCGGGAAGGGCACTGCAGCGGCCCTCGGCGCCGTGGTGAACAGGTCTACCTTTCTCGGGCGGCTGCCGGAGACCAGGTCTACCCGGCTCCGGGCCGGCCGGCCGGCCGGCGGCATCCGCCTGTTGCCGGCGGGAGGCGCAGCAGCGTCCTCGGCGCCAGGGGTGAACAGGTCTCCCCTTCTCCGGGGCGGCCGCGGAGACCAGGTCTACCCGGCTCCGGGGCCGGCCGGCCGGCCAGCGGCATCCACCTGCCGCCGGCGGGAGGGCGCTGCAGCGTCTCTTGCACCGGGTGAACAGGTCTACCCTTCTCCGGGCGGCCGCTGGAGACCAGGTCTACCCGGTTCCTGGGCCGGCCGGCCGCCAGCGGCATCCACCTGCCGCCGGCGGGAGGGCGCTGCAGCGTCCTTGGGACCGGGGTGAAGAGGTCTACCCTTCTCCGGGCGGCCGCCGGAGACCAGGTCTACCCGGTTCCTGGGCCGGCCCGCCGGCGGCATCCTCCTGCCGCCAGCAGGGAGGGCGCTGCAGCAGCACTCGGCGCCGGGGTGAACAGGTCTACCCTTCTCCGGGCGGCCGCCGGAGAATAGGCCTACCCGGCTCCGGGGCCGGCCGGCCGGCCGGCGGCATCCTCCTGCCACCGGCGGGAGGGCGCTGCAGCGTCCTCGGCGCCGGGGTGAACAGGTCTACCCTTTTCTGGGGGCCGCCGAAACCAGGTCTACCCGGCTCTGGGGCCGCCGGCCGGCCGCGGCATCCGCCTGTTGCCGGCGGGGAGGGCGCTGCAGCGTCGCTCGCGCCGTGGTGAACAGGTTTACCCTTCTCCGGAGCGGCCGCAGGAGACCAGGTCTACCCGGCTCTGGGACCGGCCAGCCGGCCGACGGCATCCGCCTGCTGCCAGCGGGAGGCGCTGCAGCGTCCCTCGGCGCCGGGGTGAACAGGTCTACCCTTCTCCGGGCGGGTGCCGGAGACCAGGTCTACCCGGCCGGGGCCGGCCGGCCGGCCGGCGGCATCCGCCTGCAGCCGACGGGGAGGGCGCTGCAGCATCCTCGGCGCCAGGGTGAACAGGTCTGGCCTTCTCCGGGCGGCCGCCGGAGACCAGGTCTACCCGGCTCTGGGGCCGGCCGGCCGGCCGGCGGCATCCGCCTGTTGCCGGCGGGGAGGGCGCTGCAGCGGCCCTCGGCGCCACGGTGAACAGGTCTACCCTTCTCCGGGGCGGCCGCCGGAGACCAGGTCTACCCGGCTCCGGGGCCGGCCGGCCGGCCGGCGGCATCTGCCTGTCGCCGGCGGGGAGAGCGCTGCAGCGTCCCTTGGCGCCGGGGTGCACAGGTCTACCCTTCTCCGGGCGACCGCCGGAGACCAGGTCTACCCAGCTCCGGGCCGGCCGGCCGGTCGGCGGCATCCGCCTGCCGCCAACGGGGAGGGCGCTGCAGCGGCCCTCGGCGCCGTGGTGAACAGGTCTACCCTTCTCCGGGGCGGCTGCAGGATGACCAGGTCTACCCGGCTCCGGGGCCGGCCGGCCGGCCGGCGGTATCCGCCTGTCGCCGGCGGGGAGGGCGCTGCAGCGTCTCTTGGCACCGGGGTGAACAGGTCTACCCTTCTCCGGGCGGCCGCTGGAGACCAGGTCTACCCGGTTCCTGGGCCGGCCGGCCCGCCAGCGGCATCCACCTGCCGCCGGCGGCGGCCCTCTCGGGCGGCCCGGGCCAGGCGCGGCCGAGCGCCCGGCCGGCGGCGGTCCTTCCGCCGCGCCCGGCGCGAGGCGCTCCGGGCCTCGGCGGCCGGGTGCGGTCTCCCTTCTCCGGGCGGCGCGAGACCAGGTCTCCCGGCTCGGGCCGGCCGGCGCGCGGGATCCGCCTGCGCCGGCGGGGGCGCTGCAGCTCCCTCGGCGCCGGGTGAACAGGTCTCTTCGGGCGCCGGAGACCAGGTCTACCCGGCTCCGGCCGCCGGCGCTGGCCGGCTCCGCCTGCGCCGGCGGGGAGGCCGCAGTCGCCTGGCGCGGGGTGAACAGGTCACCCTTCTCCGGGCGGCCGCGGAGACAGGTCTACCCGGCTCGGGCCGGCCGGCCGGCCGCGGCTCCGCCGCCGCCGGCGGCAGGCTGCAGCGCCGGCCGGGGCTGCAGGCTACCCTTCTCCGGCGGCCTGCCGGGCAGCCCACCGGCTCGGGCCGGCCGGCCGGCGCGGATCCGCCTCGCCGGGAGGCTGCAGCGCCTCGGCGCCGGGTGAACAGGTCTACCCTTCTCCGGGCGCGCCGCGAGACCAGGCCTACCGGCTCGGCGGCCGGCCGGCCGCGGCGGATCGCTGCCCCCGGCGGGGCGCTGCAGCGCCTCGGCGCCGGGGGACAGGCTACCCTTCTCGGCGGCCGCCGAGCCAGGTCTACCGGCTCGGGGCCCGGCCGGCCGGGCGGCATCCCCCTTTTCCCGCCGGCGGAGGGCCTGCAGCTCCCGCGCGGGGTGACGGTCTACCCTTCTCCGGGCGCCGCGGGACCAGGTCACCTCGGGCCGGGGCGGCCGCGCGCATCCGCCTGCGACCGGCGGAGGGCTGCAGCGCCTCGGCGCCGGGTGAACAGGTCTGCCCTCCCGGGCGCGCCGGGCCGGTCTCCAGCCAGGTCCGGCCTCCGGGGCCGCAGCCGCCCGGCGGGGCTGCAGCAGCCTCGCGCCGTGGTGCAGGTCTACCCTTCTCGGGCGGCTGCAGGAGACCAGGTCTTCCGCTCGGGGCAGGCGGCCGCGGATCCGCCTGTCGCCGGCGGGAGGCGCTGCGGCCCTCGGCCCGGGGGAACAGGTCTACCCTTCTCGGGCGGCCGGGAGACCAGGTCTCCCGGCTCCGGGGCCGGCCGGCCGGCCGGCATCCGCCTGCCGCCGGCGGAGGCGCTGCCGGCCCGGCGGGGTGAACAGGCTCCCTTCCGGCGGCCGCCGGGACCAGGTCTACCCGCTCGGGCCGGCCGGCCGCGCGGCATCCGCCTGCCGGCGGCGGAGCGCTCAGCGTCCCCTGGCGCGGGGACAGGTCTACCCTTCTCCGGGCGGCCCTCGGGACCAGGCTCACCCGGCTCCGGGCCGCCGCCGGCCGGCGGCATCCGCCTGCGCCGGCGGGAGTGCGCGCAGCGCCGGCAGCGGGTGAACGGTCTCCACCCTTCTCGGGGCAGCCGGCCGGCTCCCGGCTCCGGGCCGGCTGGCACGCGCGGCATCCGACTGTCCCGGCGGGAGGCTGCGGCGCCGCCCGGGTGGGTCTGCCCTTCTCCGGGCCGCCGGGACCAGGTCTACCCAGCTCAGGATCCGGCCGGCCGGCCGCGGCATCCGCCTGACCGCCGGCCGGGAGCGCTGCAGCGGCCTCGGCGCCGTGGTGAACAGGTCTACCCTTCTCCGGGCGGCTGCCGGAGAGACAGGTCTTCGGCTCCGGGGCCGGCTGGCCGGCCGGCGGATCCGCCTGTCGCCCGCGGGGAGGCGCTGCAGACCTCGGCGCCGGGGTGAACAGGTCTACCCTTCTCGGGCGCGCCGAGCAGGTCTCCCGCTCGGGCCGGCCGGCCGGCGCGGCATCCGCCTGCGCCGCGGGGGGGCGCTGCAGCGCCTCGGCGCCGGTGAACAGGTCTACCCTCTGCCGGAGCTCGGCTCGCGCCCGGCGTCCCGGCGACGCCGAACAGTCTCCTCTCGGCCGCAGTCTACGGCCGGCCGCGCGCGCATCCGCTGGCGGGAGCGCTGCGGCCTCGCGCGGTGGTCTACCCTCTCGGGCGCCGGACAGGTCCCGGCCGGCGGCGCCGCGCATCCGCCTGCCGGGGCCTGGCGCCTGGCGCCGGGGAGTCTCCCTTCTCGGGCGGCCGCGAGCCAGGTCTACCGCTCGGGGCCGGCCGGCGGATCCCCTGCCGCGCGAGGCCTGCGCCTGGCGCCGGGTGAACAGGTCTACCCTTCTCGGGGCGGAGCCAGGTCTCCGGCTCGGGCCGGCGGCCCGGCCCACCGCCGGGGCTCCGGCGCGGGTGCAGGCTCTCCGGGCCGGGCCAGGTCTCGGCCGGCGCGCGGCGCATCCCTCCGGGCGCTGGCCCTCGCGGTGAAGGTCACCTTCTCGGGGCCGGACCAGTCTCCGCTCCGGGGCGGCGGCGCGGCGGCATCCGCCTGTCGCGGGGCGCTGCCGGCGCCGGGACAGGTCTACCCTTCTCGGCGCGCCGGACCAGTCTCGCTCCGGGGCGGCCGCCGCCGCGGCATCCACCTGCGCCGGCGGGGCGCGCACGCCTGGCGCCGGGTGAGCAGGTCTAGCCCTTCTCGGCGGCGCAGGGACCAGGTCTACCCGGCTCCGGGGCCGGCCGGTCCCGGCTCCGGCCGCCGGCGGGAGCTGCAGCCTGCCCTCGGCGCCGGGGTGAACAGGTCCTCCCTTCTCGGGCAGGCTCGACCAGGTCTACCGGCCCGGGCCAGGCCGCCGGCTCGGCGGCATCCGCCTGCTCCGGGCGGGAGGCGCTGCAGCGGCCTCGGCGCGGGTGAACAGGTCTACCCTTCTCCCGGGCGGCCGCCGGGCCAGGTCTACCCGGCTCCGGGCCGGCTGGCGGCCAGCGGCATCCGCCTTCGCCGGCGGAGCCTCGCGCCTCGGCGCCGGGTGTAGGTCTACCCTTCTCCGGGGCCGCCGGAGACCAGTACGGCTCGGCGGCCGCCGCGCAGCGCCGGGAGGTCCGCGGCGGTGAGTCATCCGGGCAACCGTACCGCTCGGCGCGGATCCCTCCGGGGGCGTGCAGCGCCGGCCGGTGAAAGGTCTACCCTTCTCGGCGGCCGGCCAGGTCCCGCTCGGGCGGCGCGGCATCCGCCTTCGCCGCGGGGCGCTCGCGCCTCGCGCGGGTGAACAGGTCTACCCTTCTCCGGGCGCCGCCGAGACCAGGTCTACCGGCTCGGGGCGGCCGGCCGCGGCATCCGCCTGCACCGGCGGGGCGCTGCAGCCGCCTCGCGCCGGGGTGACAAGTCTACCCTTCTCCGGGCGACCGCGGAGACCAGGTCTACCCGGCTCGGGCGGCCGGCCGGCCGGCATCCGCCTGCCGCCGGGGGAGGCGCTGCAGCGCCTCGGCGCCGGGGTGAACAGGTCTACCTTCCGGGCGGCCGCGGAGCCAGTCTCCGGCTCGGGCGGCCGGCGGCGCGGCATCCGCCTGCCGCCGGCGGGAGGCGCTGCAGCGTCCCTGGCGCCGGGTGAACAGGTCTACCCTTCTGGGCGGCCCGGGACCAGTCCCGGCTCAGGCCGCGGCGCGGCATCCGCCTCTGCCGGCGGAGGCGCTGCAGCCCTCGGCGCGGGTGAACAGGTCTACCCTTCTCGGGCGGCCCGGACCAGTCTACCGCTCGGGCCGGCGGCGGCGGCATCCCTGTCCGGCGGAGGCGCTCAGCGCCTCGCGCCGGGTGAACAGTTACCCTTCTCGGGCCGCGGAGACCGGTCTACGGCTCGGGCGGCCGGCGCGGCTCCGCCGCCCGCGGGGCGCTGGCGCTCGCCGGGGCGTCTACCTCCGGGGCGGAGCCAGTCTCGCTCGGCGCCGGCGCCGCGGATCCGCCTGACCGCCGGCGAGGCGCAGCGTCCTCGGCCGGGTGACAGGTCTCCCCCTCGGGCGGCGCGGACGGTCTCCGGCTCGGGGCCGCCGGCCGCGCGGCATCCGCCTGCCGCGGCGGGCGCTGCAGCGCCCTCGGCGCCGGGTGAACAGGTCTACCCTTCTCCGGGCGGCCGGAGACCAGTCTCACCCGGCTCGGGCGGCCGGCCGGCGGCGGCATCCGCCTCTCGCCGGCGGGAGGCGTGCAGCGTCCTCGGCGCCGGGGTGAACAGGTCTACCCTTCTCGGGCGGCCGCGAGGACCAGGTCTACCGGCTCGGGGCGGCCGGCCGGCGGCATCCGCCTCGCCGGCGAGGCGCTGCAGGCCTCGGCCGGGGTGACAGGTCTACCCTTCTCCGGGCGGCCGCCGGAGACCAGGTCTACGGCTCGGCCGGCCGGCGCGGCATCCGCCTGCCGCCCGGGGGCGCTGCAGCCCTCGGCGCCGGGTGCAGGTCTCCTCCCGGGGGCGCGAGCCGTCTCCGGCTCGGGCGGCGGCCGGCGCGGCACCCCCTGCCGCCGGGGCGCTGCAGCGTCCTCGGCCGGGTGAACAGGTCTACCCTTCTCGGCGCGCGGGACAGGTCTCGGCTCGGGCGGCCGGCCGGCGCGCATCCGCCTGCCCGGCGGAGCGCTGCGCCTCGCGCGAGGTGCAGTCCCCTCCGGGCGGGCCGCCCGAGCCGCTCCCGGCCGGGGCCGCCGGCCGGCGGACGCACTCGCCGCGCGGGGACGCTGTCGCCTCGGCGCCGGGTGACAGGTCCCCTTCCGGCGCGCGGCGCCCGCCGGGGCCGGCCGCCGCATCCGCGCCGCCGGGACGCTCAGCGCCCGGCGCGGGTGAGGCTCCTCTCGGCGCGCGGGCCGCCCCGGCCGGCGGCGCGGCGGCATCCGCCTGCCGGCGGGCTGCGCGCCTCGCGCGGGTGAACAGGTCTACCCTTCTCGGCGCGAGACCAGTCTACCCGCTCGGGGCGGCCGCCGGCATCGCCTGCGCCGGCGAGCGCTGGCCCGGCCGGTGAACAGTCTCCCTTCTCGCGGCGCGAGACCGTCTCCGCTCGGGCGGCCGCCGGCATCCGCCTGCCGCCGGCGGAGGCGCGCGTCCCGGCCGGTGAACAGGTCTCCCGTCTCGGGCGGCCCGGAGACCAGGCTACCGCTCGGGCGGCCGGCCGCGGCGGCATCCGCCTGCCGCCGGCGGGAGCGCTGCGCCCTCGGCCGGGTGAGGTCACCTTCTCCGGGCGCCGCCGGACCAGGTCTACGGCTCGGGCCGGCCGCCGCGGCATCGCCTGCGCGGCGAGCCGCGCCTCGGCGCCGGTGAAGTCTACCCTTCTCGGCGGCCGCCGAGCGGTCTACCGGCTCGGGGCGGCGGCGGCTGGCGGCGTGACTCCGGCCGGCTCGGCGGCGGCAGTCTCGTCGCGCGGCGGCGCGGATCGCCTGCGCGGGGAGGCGCTGCAGCGCCTCGGCGCGGGTGACGTCTACCCCCCGGGGCCGCCGGGACAGGCTCGCCGGCGGCGGCATCCGCCTGCCGCGGCGGGCGCTGCAGGCCCTCGCGCCGGGTGAAGGTCTACCCTTCCGGGCGGCGCGGAGACCAGGTCTCCGGCTCGGGCGGCCGGCCCGGCATCCGCCTGCCGCGGGGCGCTGCAGCGCCTCGCGCGGGTGAAAGTCTCCCTTCTCGGGCGGCCGCCGGACCAGGTCTCCGGCTCGGGCGGCCGGCCGGCGGCATCCGCCGCGCGGAGGCGCTCGCGCCTCGGCGCGGGTGAACAGGTCTACCCTTCTCGGCGGCCGCCGGGACCAGTCTCCGCTCGGGGCCGGCGGCACGCGCATCCCCTGCCGCGGGGGCGCTGCGCCCTCGGCCGGTACAGGTCACCCTTCTCGGGCGCGCGGCAGGTCTACCGCTCGGGGCCGGCCGGCCGGCCGGCGCATCGCCTGCGCGGCGGGGCGCTGCAGCGTCCTCGCGCCGGGGTGACAGGTCTACCTTCTCCGGCGCGCGAGACCAGTCACCCGGCTCGGGCGCCGCGCCGCGGCATCCGCCGTCGGGGAGCTGCAGCGCCCGGCGCCGGGTGAACAGGTCTCCCTTCCGGGCGGCCGCGAGACCAGGTCTCCCGGCTCGGGGCGGCCGGCGGCGGCATCCGCCGCCCGGCGAGCGCTGCAGCGCCCTCGGCCCGGGTGAACGGTCTACCCTTCTCGGGCGGCCGGGCCAGGCTCCGGCTCGGCCGCCGGCCGGCCCGCCGCCGGCGGGCGCTGACCGCTCGCGCGGGGTGACAGTCTCCTTCTCGGCGCCGGGAGACCAGGTCTACCCGGCTCGGGCAGCGGCCGGGCATCCCCGCGCCGGGGCGCTCGCGCCTGGCGCCGGTGAACAGGTCTACCCTTCTCGGGCGGCCGGAGACCAGTCTACGGCTCGGGCGGCCGCGGCGCGGCATCCGCCTGCCGGCGGAGGCGCTGCAGCGTCCTCGGCCGGGTGAACAGTCTACCCTTCTCGGCGGCGCCGGACCAGTCTACCCGCTCGGGCGGCGGCGCGCGGCATCCGCCTGCGCCGGCGGGAGGCGCTGCAGTCCTCGGCGCCGGGGACAGGTCTACCCTTCTCCGGGCGCCGCCGGAGACCAGGTCTACCGGCTCGGGCGGCGGCGCCGGCGGCATCCCTGTCGCGGCGGAGGCGCTGCAGCGCCTCGGCCGGGTGAACAGGTCTACCCTTCTCGGGCCGGAGACCAGTCCGCTCGGGCGCCGCGGCCGGCGGCATCCGCCTCGCGGCGGGCGCTGCGCCCTGCGCCGGGTGAACAGGTCTCCTTCTCCGGGCGCGCGGGACCAGTCCGGCCGGGGCCGGCCGGCCGGCGGCATCCGCCTGCCGCCGGCGGGAGGCGCTGCAGCGTCCCTCGCGCCGGGGTGAACAGTCTCCCTTCTCCGGGGCCGCCGGGACCAGGTCTACCGGCTCGGGCCGGCCGGCCGGCGGCGGCATCCGCCTGCCGCCGGCGGGGGCGCTCAGCGCCTCGGCGCCGGGGTGAAGGTCTACCCTTCTCGGGCGGCCGCCGGAGACCAGGTCTACCGGCTCGGGCCGGCCGGCCGGCCGGCGATCCGCCTGCGCCGGCGGGGCGCTCAGGTCCTCGGCGCGGGGTGAACAGTCTACCCTTCTCCGGGCGGCCGCGAGCCAGGTCTGCCGCTCGGGCCGGCCGGCCGGCGGCATCCGCCTGCCGCCGGCGAGGCGCTGCAGCGCCCTCGCGCGGGTGACAGGTCTACCCTTCTCCGGGCGGCCCGGGACAGGTCTCCCGGGCCGCGGCGGCTCCGCCTGCCCGGCGGGAGCGCTGCAGCGCCTCGGCCGGGTGAACAGGTCTACCCTTCTCCGGCGGCCCGAGACCAGGTCTCCGGCTCGGCCGGCCGGCGCGGCATCCGCCTGCCGGCGGCGCTCGGCCTCGGCCGGGTGAGTCACCCTTCTCGGGCGGCCCGGAGACCAGTCACCGCTCGGGCCGGCGCCGCGCGCATCCGCCTGCCGCGGGAGCGCTGCAGCGCCTCGGCCGGGTGAACAGGTCTACCTTCTCCGGGCGGCGCCGGAGCAGGTCTACCCGGCTCCGGGCCGGCCGGCCGGCGGCATCCGCCTGCGCGGGGAGGCGCTCAGCGGCCTCGGCGCCGGGTGAACAGGTCTACCCTCTCGGCGGCCGCCGGGACCAGGTTCCGCTCCGGGTCGGCCGGCCGGCGGCGGCATCCCCTGCCGCCGGGGAGGCGCTGCACGTCCTCGCGCCGGGTGACAGTCTACCCTTCTCGGCGCCGCCGGGACCAGGTCTCCGCTCGGGGCCGGCCGGCGGGGCATCCGCCTGCCGCCGGTGGGGGCCTGCGCGGCCCTCGCGCGGGTGAACAGGTCTACCCTTCTCCGGGCGCCGGGACCAGTCTCCGGCTCGGGGCGGCCGGCCGGCGCATCCGCCGCCGGGAGGCGCTGCAGGCCTCGGCGCCGGGGTGAACAGTCTACCCTCTCGGGCGGCCGCCGAGACCAGGTCTCCCGGCTCCGGGGCGGCCGGCGCGCAGCCTGCGGCGGAGCGCTGCGCCCTCGCGCGGGTGAGGTCTACCCTTCTCGGGCGGCCGCGGGCCGTCTCCGGCTCGGGGCGGCCGGCCGCCGGCGGCATCCGCCTGCCGCGGCGAGGCGCGCGGCCCCCGGCGCCGGGTGAACAGGTCTACCCTTCTCGGGCGGCCGCCGGAGACCACGTCTCCGGCTCCGGGGCCCGGCCGGACCCTCGCTGGGGCGGCATCCGCGCGGTGCGGTCTCCGCTCCGGCGCCGGAGACAGCACCTGCTCCGGCGGCGCAGCGGCGGGCTGCTCCCCTCGCGGCGCCGGGGTGAACAGGTCTACCCTCTCCGGCGGCCGCCGGAGACCAGGTCTACGGCTCCGGGGCGGCCGGCCGGCCGGCGGCATCCGCCTGCCCGGCGGGGGAGCGCTGCAGCGACCTCGGCGCCGGGAGTGAACAGTCCTGAGCTCTCCGGCGGCCGCCGGAGACCAGTCTACCGGCTCCGGAGCCGTCCCAGGCGGACCGGGGCAGTCCGCCTGCCGCCGGGGGGGCCCCCTGCAGCGGCCTCGGCCGCGGCCGGTGACGGTCTCCCTTCTCCGGGCGGCCCCGGAGACCAGGTCTCACGGCTCGGGCCGGCCGGCCTGCGGCATCCGCTCTCCGCCGGCGGAGGCGCTGCAGCGTCCCTCAGCGCCCGGGTGAACAGGTCTACCCTTCTCCGGGCGCCGCCGGAGACCAGGTCTACCCGCTCCGGGCCCGGCAGCCCCGGCCCGGGCCGCCGCGCGGCGGAGGCGCTGCAGCGTCGGCCTCGGCCCGGGGTGAACAGGTCTACCCTTCTCCGGGGCCCCGGAGACCAGGTCTACCGGCTCTGGGGCCAGCGGCGGCGGCATCCGCCTGCCGCCGGGGGGCGCTGCACGCCTCGGCGCCGGGTGACAGGTCTACCCTTCTCCGGGCGGCCGCGGAGACCAGGTCTACCGCTCCGGGGCCGGCCCGGCCGGGCATCCGCCTGCGCGGCGGGAGCGCTGCAGCGCCCTCGGCGCCGGGATGAACGGTCTACCCTTCTCGGGCGGCGCCCGGAGACCAGGTCCTGACCCCCGGCTCCTGGGCCGGCCGGCCGGCCGGCGGCTCCGCCTGCGCCGGCGGAGGCGCTGCAGTGCCCTCGGCGCCGGGGTGAGGTGAACAGGTCTACCCCTTCTCCGGGCGGCCGCGGAGACCAGGTCTCACGGCTCTGGGGCTGACCCGGCCGGCGGCATCCGCTGCTGCCGGGCGGGAGGCGCTGCAGCGTCCTCGCGCCGGGGTGAACAGGTCTACCCTTCTCCGGGCGGCCGCGGGGACCAGGTCTACCCGGCTCCGGGGCGCTGGCCGGCGGCGGCATCCGCCTGTCGCTGGCGGGGAGGCGCTGCAGCGGCCCTCGGCGCCGGGTGAACAGGTCTACCCTTCTCCGGCGGCCGCCGGAGACCAGGTCTACCGGCTCGGGGCCGGCGGCCGGGCGGCGGCATCCGCCTGCTGCCGGCGGGAGGGCGCTGCAGCGGGCCTCGCGCCGGGGTGAACAGGTCTACCCTTCTCGGGCGCGCCGGGACAGGTCTCGGCTCCGGCGGCGGCCGGCCGGCGGATCCGCCTGCGGGGGCGCTGGGCCTCGGCGGGTGAGGTCTACCTTCTCGGCGGCCCGGACCAGGTCTACCCGGCTCGGGCGGCGGCCGGCGGCATCCTGCCGCGGGAGGCTGCACGCCCTCGCCCGGTGACAGTCTCCTTCTCGGGCGGCCGGCCAGTCTCCGGCTCGGGGCGCCGGCGGCATCCCCTGCCGCCGGCGGGGCGCGCAGCCTCGGCGCGGGGTGAACAGTCTACCTTCTCCGGGCGGCCGCCGGGACCAGGTCTACCGGCTCCGGGGCCGCGCCGGCCGCGGCATCCGCCTGCCGCCGGCGGCGCTGCAGCCTCCCTGGCGCCGGGGTGAACAGGTCTAGGCGGCCGCCGGGACCAGGTCTACCGGCTCGGGGCCGGCGGCCGCCGGCGCATCCGCCTGCGCCGGCGGGGCGCTGCAGGCCCGGCGCCGGGTGAACAGGTCTACCCTTCTCCGGCGGCCGCCGGGACAGGTCCCCGGCTCGGGGCGGCGGCGGCGATCGCCTGCGCCGGAGGCGCTGCAGCGCCTCGCGCCGGGGTGACAGGTCTACCCTTCTCGGGCGGCCCGGAGACCAGGTCTACCGCTCCGGGCGGCCGGCCGGCGCGGCATCCGCCTGCCGCCGGCGGGAGGCGCTGCAGCGCCTCGGCGCGGGTGAACAGTCTACCCTTCTCGGGCGGCCGCCGGACCAGTCTCCCGGCTCGGGGCGCCGCCGGCCGGCGGCTCCGCCTGCCGCGGCGGGCGCCAGCGGCGCCGGGGTGAACAGTCTACCCTTCTCGGGCGGCCGCGAGACCAGGTCTACCCGGCCGGGGCGCCGCCGCGGCGGCATCCGCCTGCCGCCGGCGGAGGCGCTGCGGCCCGGCGGGGTGAACAGGTCTACCCTTCTCCGGGCGCGCGGAGACCGTCTACCGGCTCGGGCGGCCGGCCGGCGGCATCCGCCTGCGCCGGCGGAGGCGCTGCAGCGCCTGGCCCGGGTGAACAGGTCCCTTCTCCGGGCGGCCGGAGACCAGGTCTACCCGGCCCGGGGCCGGCCGGCCGGCGGATCTACCCTGCCGCCGGCGGGGCGCTGCACGTCCTCGCGCCGGGGTGTCAGGTCTACCCTTCTCGGCGGCCGCCGGAGCCAGGTCTCCGGCTCCGGGGCCGCCAGCCGGCCGGTGGCATCCGCCTCCGCCGGCGGAGGCGCTCAGCGTCCTCGGCGCCGGGGTGAACAGGTCTCCCCTCGGCGGCCGGGCCGGTCTCGGCTCAGGCGGCGCCGGCGGCATCCCCTGCCGCGGCGGGGGCAGCCCTCGCGGGTGAACAGGTCTACCCTTCTCGGCGGCCGCGAGACAGTCTACCCGGCTCGGGCCGGCCGGCCTGCGGCATCCGCCTGCCGGCGGGGCGCTGCAGCGGCCTCGGCGCCGGGGTGACAGTCTACCCTTCTCCGGGCGCCGCCGGACCAGGTCTACCGGCTCGGGGCGCCGGCCGCCCGGCATCCCCTGCGCGGGGAGGCGCTGCAGCGTCCTCGCGCCGGGTGAACAGGTCTACCCTTCTCCGGGCGGCCGCCGGAGACCAGGTCTCCCGGCTCGGGGCGGCCCGCCGCGGCATCCGCCTGCGCGGCGGGGCGCTGCAGCGTCCTCGGCGCGGGGTGAACAGGTCTACCCTTCCCCGGCGGCCGCCGGAGACCAGGTCTACCGGCTCGGGGCGGCCGGCCGGCGCGGCATCCGCCTGCGCCGGCGGGAGGCGCTGCGGCCTCGGCGCCGGGTGAACAGGTCTGCCTTCTCCGGGCGGCCGCGGAGACCAGGTCTACCGGCTCCGGGCGGCCGGCCGGCCGGCGGCATCCGCCTGCGCCGGCGGAGGCGCTGCAGCGCCTCGGCGCCGGGTGAACAGGTCTACCCTTCTCGGGCGCGCGGAGACCAGGTCCGGCCCGGGCGGCCGGCCGGCGGCGGCATCCGCCTGCGCGGCGGGGGCTGCAGCGCCTCGCGCGGGTGACAGGTCTCCCTTCTCGGGGCGCCGAGACCAGTCTACCGGCTCGGGCGTCCAGCCGCCGGGCATCCGCCTGCCGCGGAGGCGCTCAGCGCCTGGCGCCGGGTGACAGGTCTACCTTCTCGGGGCGCCGGAGCCAGGTCTACGCTCGGGCGGCGCGCCGGCGCATCCGCTCCGCCGGCGGGGCGCTGCGCTCCTGCGCCGGGGTGAACAGTCTACCCTCTCGGGGCGCGCCGGAGACCAGGTCTACCGGCTCGGGGCCGGCCGGCGCGCGGCATCCGCCTGCCGGCGGGAGGCGCTGCAGCGTCCTCGGCGCCGGGGTGAACGGTCTACCCTTCTCCGGGCGGCCGCCGAGACCAGGTCTACCCGGCTCCGGGCCGGCCGGCCGGCCGGCGGCATCCGCCATTGCCGGCAGAAGGGCGCTGCAGCGTCCGCGGCGCCAGGGTGAACAGGTCTACCCTTCTCCGGGGCCGCCGGGACCAGGTCTACCGCTCCGGGGCCGGCCGGCCGCCGCGGCATCCGCCTGCCGCCGGGCGGAGGCGCTGCAGCCTCGGCGCCGGGGTGAACAGGTCTACCCTTCTCGGGCGGCCGCCGAGGACCAGGTCTACCAGGCTCGGGGCGGCCGCCCTGGCGCCGGGTGACGGTCTCCCTTCTCCGGGGGCCGCGGAGCCGGTCTCCGCCGGGGACAGGTCACCTCCCGGGCGGCCCGACCAGTCTACCGGCCCGGGGCCGCGCCGGCGCGGGGGACGCCCTTCTCCGGCGGCGCGGCCCGGCCCGGGAACACACTGGCCGGCCGGCCGCCGAGACCAGTGCCGCCGGCGGGCCTGCAGGTCTCGGCGCCGGGGTGACATCTACCCTTCTCCGGGCGGCGCGGGCCGGGTCCCGGCCCGGGGGACGGCTGCCGCCGGCCGCCGAGACCAGGTCTAGCAGGCTCAGGGCTGCCGGCGCCGGCGGCATCCAGCCCTCGCCGGCGGGACGGCGCTCCGTCGCGGCCGGCGGCAGGTCCACGCTTCTCCGGCGCGCCGGAGCCAGGTCCCCGGCCGCGGCCGGGGCAGCGCTACCCCGCGCCGGCGGCGGAGGACAGGTACCGCTCGGCGCCGGTGAACAGGCTACCCTCTCGGCGCCCTGCCGCCGGCGGGGAGGGCGCTGCAGCGGCCCTCGGCGCCGGGGTGAACAGGTCTACCCTTCTCCGGGGCGGCCGCCGGAGACCAGGTCTACCCGGCTCTGGGTCCGGCCGGCCGGCCGGCGGCATCCGCCTGCCGCCGCCGGGAGGCGCTGCAGCGTCCTCGGCGCCGGGGTGAACAGGTCTACCCTTCTCCGGGCGGCCGCCGGAGACCAGGTCTACCCGGCTCCGGGGCCGGCCGGCCGGCCGCGGCATCCGCCTGCCGCCGGCGGGAGGCGCTGCAGCGTCCTCGGCGCCGGGGTGAACAGGTCTACCCTTCTCCGGGCGGCCGCCGGGACCAGGTCTACCCGGCTCCGGGGCCGGCCGGCCGGCCGGCGGCATCCGCCTGCCGCCGGCGGGAGAGGCGCTGCAGCGGCCCTCGGCGCCGGGGTGAACAGGTCTACCCTTCTCCGGGGCATCCGCCTCCGCCGGCGAGGAGCGCAGCGTCCCTCGGCGCCGGGTTGACAGGTCTCACCCTTCCGGGCGGCGCCGGGCCAGGTCTCCCGGCTCCGGGCCGGCCGGCGCGGGCATCCGCAGCTGCCGGCGGAGGGCGCGGGGATCCTCGGCGCCGGGGTGAACAGGTCTACCCGCTCGGGCGGCCAGAGACCAGGTCTACCCTGCTCCGGGGCCGGCCGGCCGGCCGGCATCCGCCTGTCGCGGCGGGGCGCTGCAGCGTCCTCGGCGCCGGGGTGAACAGGTCTACCCTTCTCCGATGCGGCCGCGGAGACCAGGTCTCCGGCTCCGGGGCCGGCCGGCGGCCGCGCATCCGCCTGTCGCCGGCGGGGAGCGCTGGCGGCCCTCGCGCCGGGGGAACAGGTCTGCCCTTCTCGGCGGCCGCCGGAGACCAGTCTCCCGGCCGGCGCCGGCCGCCGGCGGGCATCCGCCTGCGCCGGCGAGGCGCTGCAGCGTCCCTTGGCGCCGGGGTGAGCAAGGTCTACCCTCCTCCAAGGCGGCGCCGAGACCAAGTCTACCCGGCTCAGGCCAGCCCGACGGCCGCGGCATCCGCCTGCTGCCCCGGCTGGGGAGGGCGCTGCAGTGTCCTCGGCGCCGGGGTGAGTCTGCCCTTCTCCGGGGCAGCCGCGGAGACCAGGTCACCCGGCTCCCGGGCCGACGGCGGCCGGCCGGCGGCATCCGCATGCCGAGCGGGAGGGCGCTGCAGAGTCCCTCGGCGCCGGGGTGATCAGGTCTACCCTTCTCCTGGGGCCGCCGGAGACCAGGTCCACCTGTCTCCGGGCCGGCCCGGCCGCCCGCGGCATCCGCCTGCCGCCGGCGGAGGCGCTGCAGCGGCCTCGGCGCCGGGGTGAACAGGTCTACCCTTCTCGGGGCGGCTGCCGGTGAACAGGTCTACCCGGCTCCGGGGCCGGCCGGCGGGCAGTATCCGCCTGTCGCCGGCGGGGAGGGCGCTGCAGCGGCCCTCGGCGCCGGGATGAACAGGTCTACCATTCTCCGGGCGGCCGCCGGAGACCAGGTCTACCCGGCCGGGGCCGGCCGGCCTGCCGGCGGCATCCGTCTGCCGCCGGCGGAGGGCGCTGCAGCGGCCCACGGCGCCGGGATGAACAGGTCTACCCTCCTCTGGGCGGCCGCCGGAGACCAGGTCTACCTGGCTCGGGGCCGGCCGGCCGGCCGGCGGCATCCGCATGCTGCCGGGCGGGGAGGCGCTGCAGAGTCCTCGGCGCCGGGGTAAACAGGTCTACCCGTCTCCCGGGCGGCCACCAGAGACCAGGTCTACCCGGCTCCGGGGCGGCCGGCCGGCCGGCGGCATCCGCCTGTCGCCGGCGGGGAGGCGCTGCAGCGTCTCTCGGCGCCGGGTGAACAGGTCTACCCTTCTCCGATGCGGCCGCCGGAGACCAGGTATACCCGGCTCCGGGGCCGGCCGGCCGGCCGGCGGCATCCGCCTGTCGCCGGCGGGAGGCGCTGCAGCGGCCCTCGGCGCCCGGGGTGAACAGGTCTGCCCTTCTCCGGGCGGCCGCCGGAGACCAGGTCTACCCGGCTCTGGGGCCGGTAGGCCGCCCGGCAGCATCCGCCTGCCGCCCGGCAGGGGGCGCTGCAGCGTCCCGGCACCGAGGTGAACAGGTCTACCCTTCTCCGGGCGCGGCCGGAGACCAGGTCTACCCGGTCCGGGGCCGGCCGGCCCGGCCGGCGGCATCCGCCTGCTGCCGGGCGGGAGGGCGCTGCAGCGGCGCTCGGCGCCCGGGGTGAACAGGTCTACCCTTCTCCGGGCGGCCGGGAGACCAGGTCTACCTGCTCCCGGGCCGGCCGGGCGCCGGCCGGCGGCATCCGCATGCTGCCGGGCGGGGAGGGCGCTGCAGAGTCCCTCGGCGCCGGGGTGATCAGGTCTACCCTTCTCCGGGCGGCCGCCGAGACCAGGTCCACCCGCCTCCGGGCCGGCCGGCCGCCCGGCGGCATCCACCTGCCGCCGGCGGGGGAGGGCGCTGCAGCGGCCCTCGGCGCCGGGGTGAACAGGTCTACCCTTCTCCGGGGCGGCTGCCGGAGAACAGGTCTACCCGGCTCCGGGGCCGGCCGGCCGGCGGTATCCGCCTGTCGCCGGCGGGGAGGGCGCTGCAGCGGCCCTCGGCGCCGGGGTGAACAGGTCTACCCGTCTCCGGGGCGGCCGCCGGAGACCAGGTTAACCCGGCTCCGGGGTCGGGCAGACGGCCGGCGGCATCCACCTGCCGCCGGTGGGGAGGGCGCTGCACCGTCCCTCGGCGCCGGGGTGATCAGGTCTACCCTTCTCCGGGGCGGCCGCCGGAGACCAGGTCTACCCGGCTCAGGGGCCGTCCAGCCGGCCGGTGGCATCCGCCTGCCGCCGGTGGGGAGGGCGCTGCAGCGGCCCTCATCGCCGGGATGAACAGGTCTACCCTTCTCCGGGGCGGCCGGAGACCAGGTCTACCCGGCTTCGGTCCGGCCGGCCTGCCGGGCGGCATCCGTCTGCCGCCGGCGGGGAGGGCGCTGCAGCGTCCCTTGGCGCCGGGGTGAACAGGTCTACCCTCCTCTGGGGCGGCCGCCGGAGACCAGGTCTACCCGGCTCCGGGGCCGGCCGGCCGGCCGGCGGCATCCGCCTGCTGCCGGCGGGGAGGGCGCTGCAGTGTCCTCGGCGCCGGGGTGAACAGGTCTACCCTTCTCCGGGCGGCCGCCGGAGACCAGGTCTACCCGGCTCCCGGGCCGGCCGGCCGGCCGGCGGCATCCGCGTGCCGCCGGCGGGAGGGCGCTGCACCGTCCTCGGCGCCGGGGTGATCAGGTCTACCCTTCTCCGGGCGGCCGCCGGAGACCAGGTCTACCCGGCCCGGGCCGGCCGGCCGTCGGCGGTATCCGCCTGCCTCCTGCGGGGAGGGCGCTGCAGCGTCCCTCGGCGTCGGGGTGAACAGGTCTACCCTTCTCCGGGCGGCCGGAGACCAGGGCTACCCGGCTGCGGGGCCGGCCGGCCGGGCGGCATCTGCCTGCCGCCGGCGGGGAGGCGCAGCAGCATCCTCGGCGCCGGCGTGAACAGGTCTACCCTTCTCCCGGCGGCGCCGGAGACCAGGTCTACTTGGCTCCGGGGCCGGCAGGCCGGCCAGCGGCATCCGCCTGCCGCCTGCGGGAGGGCGCTGCAGCGTCCTCGGCGCCGGGGTGAACAGGTCTACCCTTCTCCGGTGCGGCCGGAGACCAGGTCTACTGGGCTCCGGGGCCGGCCGCCGGCCGCGGCATCCGCCTGTTGCCGGCGGGGAGGCGCTGCAGCGGCCCTCGGCGCCGGTGTGAACAGGTCTACCCTTCTCTGGGACGGCCGCGGAAGACCAGGTCCACCCGGCCCCAGGGCTGGCCGGGCGGCCGCGGCATCCGCCTGCCGCCGGCGGGGAGGGCGCTGCAGCGGCCCTCGGCGCCGTGGTGAACAGGTCTACCCTTCTCCGGGCGGCTGCCGGAGAACAGGTCTACCCGGCTCGGGGCCGGCCAGCCAGCGGTATCCGCCTGTCGCCGGCGGGGAGGGCGCTGCAGCGTCCTCGGCGCCGGGGTGAACAGGTCTACCCTTCTCCGGGGCGGCCGCCGGAGACCAGGTCTACCCGGCTCCGGGGCCGGC
>JAREIS010002791.1:0-14213 GCA_030060385.1 Muscicapa striata striata | reverse complement strand
GGTTTCACGGGACAGTAAGATTGTACAGATGCACTGCTGTCGGGAGATCAAAATTCTTTGAGACGGGGCAACTGGAGAGAGACTTAGATGGTGTATTGCCTCATGACATCGGTCTCCTAAAAGGGTGAGACATTAAAGGTGCTCCGTTTTATGCCATAATATCAGAAGCCCTCTAATTCCCTCTTAGGGGAATTACTGCCTTATGTTAAGTTTTTTGGCCAGTCACATATTTTACAAAACTTGGTAATGTCTTTTTACACAAATCAATGATTGTTTTATTTTTGTGGCTTTGCCCCAATGCGTCATTTTTAGCTAATTATATAACACTTCACAAACCTACATTGATACATCTGAAACTTCTAACTAACTTTATAACAGGTTTTATTCCTAAACTTTTCAATCTTTTATGTAGGAATACAACTAGAGAGCAGGACTGCAAGCACTGCTCAGCTTGTCACAACTGACATGAATATGTTTGCCATAGCAGGCCTCAAGCCTTGGCAGGAGTAAGCGGGATTTTTGGAGAAGGAATGCAAGAGATAAGAAAGTGCTTGGTACGGGGTATATACCTGGCTAGCTTAAACGAGGCATAGATTGAGCAATGTTATGTAGTTATATAACTTAGCAACACGAATATGATTGGTGCGCTATTTTTAGTAATAAGTAAAAAAGTATATAAACTTTGCTTTGTGGATCAATAAACGGCTTCATGGCATATCGTGAAGACCCCGTCTCTTCATTACCACCGCCGTCACATGAATATCGTCAGCTTTACAAAAGTGGGGTGCATATTAAGGGGGGGATGCAGTGGGTGCATTGGCAAGTCTGTACCCCTCAAGTACTTCAGCCAATGGGGAAAGGGAGAGGGAGATGCAGCCACAAAAATTAGGATGAAAAGGAGGCTGTGTCCTCCAACAATTGCAAAGACCCCACGGAAATATTCCAAATGCCAGCTGATCCAGATCCTTTGTACCCCCGGTTCCCAGGACAGGCAGACAAGGAGGTCAGGATTCCAGGGGTTTCTCTGTGCTGGGAGCGGCAGAGGCGGCGCAGAGGGCGGCACGGGAGCACGGGCCTGGTTCGGAGTTGGTGAAACTCATGTTACCCAGCTCTATCGCACTGGTCCTCCTGGTGATCAACCACCACCGCTTGGTTGAACCCCTTTATACTGTTTTCATAGCCTGGAGGAGGCAGTCCTTGTTTCTTTCAAATTCAGCTCTGTGTCCACATAGACAAAGTCCTTCTGCTCTTTGACAGATTTTGTGTCCGTGTATTGCCTTTAGTGGTGGACTTCATCCAGAGTCGGGAATGCAGTCCTGGGGGAGTGATGGGATTTCGGAAATGCCGCTCCTCCTTGAGTTTCCAGGTTTCCCAGGAGATAGGTGCTTATCGGTAACAGTCCGACTCTGTAGATATGTAATTACCAGCTCTGAGGCAATCACTGCCTTACTTTGTGGCTCATTTATTTTTTATTTTTTTTTATTTTGCAGACTTATTTTATATAAAACACAAATTACAATACAATTACAATATGATATATATATATATATCACACCACTTCTTGGACTTTATCTCCCAGTTCTCTTGGCCCAGTTTGGGTGATTCCATAGGAACACGCCCGCTGGTGGCCATCCTAAACCCAAGGGCACAGAGGAGGAGTGTGGGCAGGGCACGAATGCTGCTGAGCCCTGGGGCCCGGCAGCACTGCAATCAGCAGGAGTGGCAGAGTCCCAGCACAAGAAGAGCGCTACACCCCGAGCCCCGGCAGGCTGGTGCCTGCCTGCCCCAGAGACCTGTGCCCTGGGGGCCTGTGCAGAGGGGGCCAGAGCCCACGTGCACTGGGGGCACCATCTCCAGGCACCGGTCTCACAGGGATCCCTAGCTCCAGTCCCTGCCAGCCCGCTCTGTCACCAGCACAAAGGCTTCAGCAGAACCACCAAAGCTGAGGGCTTCTGGCCATCTTCCCTTCCACACGCCTGGGCAGTTGCTAAGCACAAGCAGCCTTTTCCCTTTCCTGATGCCCTGCAGACCCTGGGCAGCAAAAGAGCGCCTAGGCAGTCTGTCTATTCTAACACATTCTATATTTCTACACTAAAGTAAAACACAAAGAAGAAAAGAACAATCTCAAGAAAGAGAAAATCCCTGCTGGCTCAGCTGGCCTTAGGAGACAGAGCCTCCCAGATCAGCTCTCCTCAGAGCTCCAGCAGCCAGCCAGCCGAGGCCTGACAGACGAGGCCTGTCTTCCATGCCCGGTGGAGCTGATTTCGCAGCCTCTGGAACATGGAGATCGGAGGCCGCCATGCCCTGAGAACGACAAAGTTTGAACAGCCAGGCTTCCAACAGCAAGGCTGGCATCATCCGCCATGTCTCAAGGGCTGGAAGAGAGAGAACAGAGCCATGGTGGATCCCGATCTGCAGGGTCCAGCAGATCCCGTGCCAGGGCCATCCCAGCCTGCTTAGCCATTGCCAGGAGGGATCATGGACCACGGATCAGCCGGCTGCTCGGCCAATCTCCCACGGGCCCTGAAATTCTGTGTGCTCTGCCTCGCACCCGTCCGACAGGGAGCAGAGCCTCCGCAGCCTGGGCAGGGGCCTGCAGCCCTCCTGCCAGCCCCGCTGCCAGCCCCTGCCTCACTCACCTCTGTAGATCAGCCGCAGCTCCTCCTGCTGCCCTCAGCTCCGCCGCGAGCCCTGGGAACACAGAGCCTGTCACGGCCCAGCGGCACAGCTCCACCTGCCGGGCTGCCAGCCCTGGCCACTCGCCTCTGGCCCGGCAGGGCTCAGCCGGGCCCTTGCCGCAGCTGCCGCCCAGGCACGGCTGCGGGGCGGCAGCAGCGCGAGGCAGCCGGGCTGCGCGCCTGGCCGGATGGCGCTGCCGGGCAGCAGGCGGGCTGGGGCCGAGCTGCGCTGGGCCGGGCGGGAGGGCCTGGCTCACCATGAACCTGACGGCCGCCTCTGAGGGCTCCTGTGGCTCGCAGGCAGGCAGGGCCTGGCGCAGGTGCTCGGCCGCTCGGCCTCTGTCCTGGCCAGCTGCGGAGGGCGGAGGGAAGGTCGGGCCGGCTCTGCCCTTTGCCCGGCGCTGCCCGCGCCCGGCCGCCTCCTGCCCGCACAGCCCTGAGGCGCGCCAGCAGGCCGGGCCGAGCTCTGCAGGGCACAGGCCGGCTGCTGCCCGGGAGCGCGGTGCCGCTCGCCCCAGCCTCCGCTGGCCGGCCGGGGCACCCGCTCGGGCCGCAGGAGCCTGGAGAGCCTGCGGGCCCTGGGTGCAGCTCTGGGCAGGGCCACAGCTGCCAGCCCCACAGTGAGCCTGCACTCAGGGGGCTTCTCCAGGCTGAGGCTGGGCCTTCAGCCCGTCCACCAGGCACCGCAACTTCCAGAGTTTCTCCTCTTCACCAGCTTCGATCCTCTTCTTCAGGAATCTGGCCCACAAAGCAGCGTTCCAAGATGCCTGAGGCAGCAGGTGCGGAGATGCCCACAGCCCAGGGCACAGGACCACGTCCTGTGCCAAGGCCTGGAGGAGGCTGCAGCCTGCCAGGCACCAGGGCAGGAGGCAGCCAAGGCCTCCAGGGGAACACCAGCAGCCCAGGAGTCCTCACCTCTGCACATGTGATCTCATCATGGCAATGGAAGAAAGAGGGAGGAGACTCTGGTGTACTGATTCTCCAAAGCTCTTTCTCTCTGTGAGTATTCCATCATATCTTGGAAGAGCCTCACTGAGAGCAGCTGCACCTGGCTATCATCCTGTAGAAGGAAGGAAAAAGACTTCAACATTGGCTGATTCAGGCCCTTTGAGCACCCACTTGAAATGCAGAGCAAGTTTGTAGAGCACCAGGCCATGGCCAGGGCACAGAGCCTTACGATGTCAAGAAAGGCAAGAGCCCTCAGCCAGCTGCAGTGCGATGGGTTTGGATCAGGTGTATTTTGCAAGAGTATCAAGTTGAGTGCATGAGCGCCATCCCAACTATCTCTGCATCCTTGTCCCGGAGTAGGTCCATGAGGCTTCAGTCAGGCTCCCATTTTCAGCCTGTTGGGACACAATGTGTGAAATGCCCTGCTGCCTCAGGCCCCGGAGGCCAAAGGCCTGTCCTAAAGCACTGGGCAGCTGGAACCAGGTGGCAGGAGAGCTGGGAGCAGCTGCCTCAGCAGCTGAACCCAAGGGCTGCTTTCCAGCGCAGCTTCAGCCACTGCCCCTTCTCACCATCGAGGATCCAATGAGCTCCAGAAGGGCTCTGAGGCCAGGCAACGCCTCCCTGCACTTGCTCTGCAGGTACCTTGATGAGACCTCTAAACACTGCCACCACATTCCTGTGGGTCCAGGCACCTGAGGCCTGAAAGGCACAGGGCAGTGACCTGAGGACGTGCTGCAGGAGCCTGGAACCACACAGGGCTGGGCCCAGAGCAGCACAGGCACGGGCACTGTCCCGGCTGCTGTGGCATGAGAGGGCAGAGAGCTGGAAGCAGCTCTGAGGCAGCACTGGCCATCAGGCTCACCTCACAAGAAATGCCATGGCAGGAAGATCCCAGCATAGCTCCTGTTGCTGAGCACTTGAGTAGGTGGAGTGCAATAGTGGAACACAACCTTGAGAGGCACGGCGCATCTCCCTAGCAGGCCGAAAAGAAACCAGGATCCTGAGCTGAGGGTCAAACCTGTCCAGATAGGCTCACAGAGCTCTGGTCTTTCCTCAGCATATGCAAGGGGACCTGAGCCCATTGGGAGGCAGCTGCCCTGGGTGCCCCTCCTCTCCCAGCCTTCCAGTCTGCTTGGCAGCCTGGTGACACGGCCTCTGGCCCATGCCACGGGCACTGTGGGCACCCGGGCAAGAGCACAAATGCCAGGGCAGTGGAGAGCAGGGGATCTCACCTGGCCAGCAGACCACGGATAGTGGTGGGTGTCAACACAGAGCAGCGTGTCCCAGCCACGCTATGCCTCCATGGCCATCACCACATCCCCACACTGGAGAAAGCAGAGCAGGACTTCATGGTCCGCACTGCAAACCTTGTGCAGGGCAAAGCTCAGGTCACGCTGGCAGCACTGGCTCCTTCCCTGGGGACATGGCAGGACAGGACTGGGATGGAGAACCTGTTGGGGCTGGTGGCAAGGCTGTTCTTCTTGGCATCCCTTCCACAGATCTGACCTCCTCTGTGTATCCAGAGTGCTGAAGAACACTTGGAATAGCAGATGCACAAGTAGGAAGGGGAAATACATCACCATTACATGGCCAGCAGGGCACCTGGAGGATCTTCCACATCACCACAGTTGCTCTAGCAGGGACAGAGCACCTTGAGAAAGGCTCAGTGCCGAGGTGTCCATGGCGCAGGGCCCGAGCGTGGCAGGCAGAGACACAGAGGAGCACTCGGCCTGCCCGAGTGCCCCTAGGCCAGGATTGAGCCCAGCACCTGAGGCTGGGAGTGCAGTGGGGAAGGAGGGTTCCAGAAACTCACGCCAGGCAAAGACCCTGTCTGTCCCCATCAGAGGTGCATGTGCTGTGCTCTGGCCAGTCCCCCAGCACATCCAGGAGATCTGCAGCACTGCCTCCAGAGTCCTGCTCGAGGACATGATGGTTGTCCACATGGTCATAGAGCTCTGTGGGTCAGAGCTCTGTCTCAGGGCAGTCTCAGACACAGCACTGTGGCCTGGGCAGCAGCAGGGAGCTGAGGTGGCTGCCAGCTCTGCTCGCCCCCGCCCTCACAGAGCATCCAGGCAGCCCACCCCTGTGGGGACAGGCCCCTGAGGGGCAGGGAGGAGCAGGCAGCAGGCTCGGGGCTGACATGCCAGGGCTGGGGGGGAGCAGCCAGGGGGCCCCGGGAACTTCTGCTGGTCAGACAGACTAGAACAGCTGACAAGGGCAATGGCTGGTGAGCCCTCTGAGCCCTCTGGGCAGGTGAGCCCCATACCTGTCACACGATGGGGCTCACGAGGAGAGTCATCACCACATCTGCAGGCTGTGCCCCTGGGTGAGATCCAGCAGGTCCTGTCCAGCCTGTGCTCAGCAGACTGATTGGCCACATGAGCCACTGGTGATACCTCACCGTGGCAGGCACCTGAAGAAGGTACAGGAGACTGGAAAGCTGCCAGAGGAGTAATGTCCCCAGCTGCCCCAGAGAAGCGCTCCCTTCGCACCACACTGCCATGGCCTCTAAGGCTTACGGTGACCAGCAGGCCCATGGCTTGGGAGGCCATTGACTCATGGGGAATTAAACCCTGGCCAGGCTGCTTACCTGCTCTGGAATGGAAGCACTCTTCTCCATAAGCAGATCCAGCAGGCAGCACCGGTGTCGGTGTGGAGTCACCGTCCATGGTCCTAAGGCCCATGACGCTGTTCTCCTGCCAAATGCATTCAGTAAATTTTCCCACGCCTGACAGGAGAACGAGGCCAAGAAACCAGGCTTCCATGGAGTAGTTCCAGCTGTGCGGGGCTGAGCAGTGACAGCAGGCCCAGCCCAGGGGGATGGCTGCAGGTACCCCAGTGCTCTGCAGAAGGGCTGGAGGCAGGGTCCTGCTCGTGTCCAGTCCATGGCTGCACCTGGCAAGAGCCAGGCAGCCAGACTGAGGCTGGGGAGGGGCCCGGGAGAATGAGGCCAGCCCTGCTCCCAGTCAGGGAACAGCCCTGGGATGCCCAGGGATGGAGCATGGTTGCTGAGAGGTGTCTGCCCAGTCCTCTTCCATCCTGTCCATGGGATGAGATGGGCTGGATGGGATGGGGCACTCTTGGGTTTCCAGTGAGGGGCTGGTTATCCCTGCAGGAAGACCTTACACCTCTGGTCAAAGTAAATTAAGTTCCCCCTGTCCTGGGAAATTCCCAACCCCATCCTGACTATGTTGGGCTTTGGGGAAGAGATCGAGATTTTGATCACAATTTGAGCCTCCCCTGGGATCTTGCAGAGGGACTTAGGCCCGGGGCTAGTACAGGATTCCTTTGTCCCCCTTTTAGTTCCCTGAGGTAACTTGGAAAGCTCGTGGTCAACAAGCCGAGTCCTTTGCGGCTCTTGGGCACCGTTGACGGCCCCGGCCCCCGGGCGGCCGGACTAGGGCGAGGCGGGGCCCTTCACATTGTCCCAAATCACCGGCGTCCTGCTTGCTGTTTGTTTTGAGGTGCCCATAGGCCCGTTAAACCGCCCCACACGTGAAACCCCCCAGGCACCCCCAAAACCGTGGCCCCAAAGGCTCCTCACCCCCGGCCTAAAGGAAGCAATTTTTAAAGGGCACCAAAAATCGGCGACCGCCTTCTCAAAGCTCAGGCACGAGCCCCCAGGTGGGAAAAGCCAAGCGGCGGGCCAGGGTTTGGCAAACGGCTGGCTCGGCCTCCGGGGACATCCCCTGGGGCAACCTGTAAGGGCCCGAGATCAAACTTAAACCACGGCTTTGCCCTCCGGGGAAGGCAGGGCCGGAAACCCCCCGGGCTCCCCGCCCCGAGCAGGAGGCGGGCCTTCCACAGGGTGGCTCCCTCCTGCGGACATTGGGCTGGAGGCTTGTTATGTTGACAGAACAAATCTCCCGCCAGGGGAATTACTGCCGGGCCCCGGCCTGGGGCCTGCAACCGCGGGGTGCCCGGGCCCCGGGCCGGGGAGGGAACTCTACCGGCAGCCCAAGGCTGGCCCGCCCCAAAACAAACCCGGGGCTTCTGTTAGGAGCAAAGCCACTGCATGGCTGACTCCATCCCAGGGGCTGGGCTGGAACACCTGCACCAACTGCTGCAACTCCTGCTGCCGGAGGCAAGCTCTTGTTCCTGAATCGATGTTTCCATGGAAAGGATTGCTGCAGAGGGGCTAGAACACCATCAACTGCGGTACGGACAGTAGATTGAGATGCACTGCTGTCGGAGATCAATTGAGTGCGGCACTGAGAACTTTAAAGATGGGTAGCCTCATGCCATGCCCGGGTGAGACATTAAGGTGCTAGCTTGCCAATATCAGAACCCTTAATTCCTTGGGGAATTACTGCCTTATGTTAAGTTTTGGCCAGCACAATTTACAAAACTTGGTAATGTCTTACACAAATCAATGATTGCTATTTTTGGCCGGGGATCAATACGATTTGAGCTAATTATAACACTTCACAAACCTCATTTACATCGAAACTTCTAACTAACTTAAAAGGTTTATTCTTAAACTTTCAATCTTTTATGTAGGAATTACAACAGAGAGACTGCATAGACTGCTCAGACTTGTTTATTTGACATGGATATTTTAGCAAGAATCTCAAGCCTTTGGCAGGAGTACTACTTTTGAAAGGAATCAAGAGATAAGAAAAGTGCTTGGTTCATATTAATTTTGTAGCTTAAAAGGCATAGATTGAGCAATGTTATGGTATAAACTTAGCAAACAAATTAAGAATTGCATTTTTAGTATGGAGTAAAACTTTGCTTTGTGATCAATAGAAACGGCTCAGGCATCGTGAGACCCCATCTATTACACCGTGTCAAATGGTCCGTTAGAGATTGCAGTGTCGGACAAAAGTCCCTAGGGGTGGCCGAGGAAGCAGGAGAGGATCTGCTTGGAGAAGCAGGACACACTGGCCATCGACAAGCTTTCAACCTTCTGAAAGAGGTGAGCACAGGCTGTTCCCTGAATTCCTTATTTGCTCATGGGAAGCATGGGACAGGCGGAAGTCCAGAGAAGAGACGTTTTGAACTTATGCAAAAGCTGTTCTAACAGCGGCAAATCTTTGTCCATCAAGATAAAGATTTTGGGCCCTCCAAGACTACTTTTAACTGCCAAGCTTTCACACTCCAATCCTTCCAAGTATGAGCCTCATACGGGTGGATGAACTTAAATGATGAAACAAAGAACTTATGCAACTAGGCAAAATGATCCCTCTTGGGGGAGTCTTGAAACTTTAAAAGCCCAAGAAAAATTACAAAGCAAAGATAAGGGGCATGCTCCCTGCCCCACCGCAGAGGCTCGCAGCTCTTTGCAAACTGCAGAAACTGTGCAAGCCACAGCCCCCCCTCTCGTAACCCCCTCTCCACCAAATATCAAGGTGAGAGGCTCTGCAAAATCCATGGGGGTTTTCGCTGCTGACTACAGTCCAGAGAGCAGCGAAGATGCAGGAGAGGAGGATCCCTTTGATCCTGGGGTTGTTAATCCCGATGATGAACCAAATTTATTTCCCCCTGACCCTCATGACAACTGGGTCCGTTTAAAGCAACAAGCATTAATGGAGGGAGATCTGGACATTGCTGAAAATATAGTTGCACCTGTCATTTATTCTGGAGCTCGAAGACGAACAGCCCAATGATAACCGCTCTCTTTCCAAGAAATTAAAGAGCTCCGACGGGCAATTACTGACCATGGCATTAGCTCTCCATTCTTACAACCATCCTGGAGTTGGTGCTTGCCGCCCAAACAATGACCCCGCATGATTTAAGAACACTGCTCAACTCGCTTTGTGGGAAAAAGAATGGAAAAGAGGTGTGCAAAATTTAGTGATTACTTATGTGGGTCATTCTAATGCGGCTCTAGCAAACCTCACAATTAGACAACTCATGGGGGCAGGGCCACATACAGATCCTGCTGCCCAAGCCCGAGACTGCCCAAGAGAAGCTTTAGATGGAACCCGGGAGGCAGCTCGGCAGGCATTTCTTAAGGTCCCTGATACTTGAAAACCCCAGAAAGCTTTTACATCCATCACTCAGGAGGCACAAGAGCCATACATGCATTTTGTGGACCGCCTTAAGCAAGCACTCGAATGCTAAATTGATAACTCAGAGGCTCCTGAAATTTTACTTTTAAAACTTGCTGTTGAAAATGCTAATGCAGACTTCAAAAACTTCTCAAATTTTGCCAAATCAAAACCCAACTTTAACAGAAATGATTGAGGCATGCAATCGTATCGGGACTTTAGAACATCAATATGAAACTATGGCCAAGGCTCTTGCTGCCATAAAGGGTCCCTCTGAGTCTGCAGAAGTTTGTTATGGGTGTGGCAAACCTGGCCACTTTAAGAAAGACTGCTTAGCTTTGAAAGGAAACAAATCAAAAGCACCTGGTTTGTGTCCATGATGCCGCAAGGGATCGCACTTTGCTAACAAATGTCGTTCTAAGTATGATTCTGAAGGTCGCCTGATCCAGGGAAACGGGTTCCGGAGCGCGGGGCAGCACCGCCGCACTACGACACAAATGCTTCGGTCGCCTCTGCAGATGCCATCGCAAGTGCCACCACCGCAGGTGTCCCCCGCTGCGTGTCCTCAAGTCCTCGCCCAGCAACTTCAGGCAATGCCAGAATGGACTTGGCAACATCAGTCACGGTGACGTTACTTGATTCTTCTATTCATTTACTCCCCACAGGAATCTTCAGATCACCAGGACCAAAGAAAGGCGCTTTGCTAATAGGGAAATCTTCAAATAACCTTGCAGGACCTTTTGTCCTCCCTGCAGTAATAGACTCTGACTTTATTGGAGAAATAAAAATCATGGCATGGACACCCCTTCCCCCCTGTACTATCCCTGAGGGAACCCACATTGCACAGTGTTGTAATTTGATAACCTGAGGTGGAAGAAGGATGTACATACCTTGATATCTTCCGGTTTATCCCAGAATTCCTACTATCCCCTGACCTTCCCTAAGTGACCTTGAAGCACATTAAGTTCTGTATCCTGATTCCCAAGCCCCCGTGTCCCTATCCCATTGGCTGGCAGCCAAAACCACTCCCATCCCCGTTCCTGAATACCTGATCCCTGGAGGAGCTCTCCCTCTTTCCAGCCACATCACCGCCAAGAATAAACTACGTAAAAGAGCCTCTCTTGCATTCCCTTTCTCATCCATGCAAAGATACTTTGTCTGATCTTATATTAATTAGGAAAGGACACAGTAACCATTTGCAGTTGGCGCCCAACGTGGGGCTGTTTTGAACCCCGAATTAGCCTGAAGTTCGCAGTTTTAGAACTTCAACAGAGGCCGGCCAGGTGATACAACTTCCTCCGTGCTTGCAGCTGTTTTTAACCGCTTTTAAACACAGGAGGGTGAAGCGGAGAACTTCTTCGCATCTTCGGAGAAGCCGTTTCTGGATCGGAACTTTGCAGACTTACAGCGAGACCCGCTCCGTTTGGTAAGGTAACATATCCCTTCGGGGAGGTGGGAACCCCAGAATTAGCCCCGAGGTACAGGGGAGGGGGGTTTTTAAACGGATAGCCGAAATTCCTGGGGGGTTTTTACCCGCGGGTGGGCAAGCGGTCGCAGCTCAGGCGTGCAGCCGGCGACACGTGGCCGGGTGTTTCGCAATCCCGGCCCCAGTACACGCGTTTTGCCGGCGCTGCCTGGCGGGGTTACGCTGTGACACTAAGCACAGGCGCCGGTGTGTTCTCTGTGGAGGAATACCCGGGAACGTCTGTGTAGTCCAGCTAAGCCACGTGGCGAATAACAAAGCCCAGCACCCCCATAACACACCTGGGCTTTGCAGCCAGCTGTTATATTGTAACGTTTCTGCAAAAGACAGGGAATAGTGCTGTTTGTGTTTATTACATCAGAATGGGGGGGAACATTTCAGCACAGCAAAAGAGTATTGTTAGCCAGCTTAAAGAAATGCTAGATTTACAGGATTTTGTACCTTCTAAGAAACAGATTGGGAAGTTTGTTATTTGGTTGTCTCGAGAAATTACAGAATTTGATAAGCAAAATATCAAATCGGTTTTATTTTGGGACAGTGTTGGAGATTTATTAACTTCTAAAATACAGAAAGGTGACACCAATGCTGCGTTATTTTTGCCTATATTTTTAAATGTTCACAAACACTTATCACAATTGGAAAACCAGGATAGACCACAGGAAAATTCTTTAAACTCCTCTTTACCTAATTCGAACCTCCTGTCCCTGAATTAAAGAGAAATCAGAATTACCTCAAGAAACTACTAAAACAATTGATCCTCCAAAATACACTGAATTAGCAGCCTCTGTACAACCTGATACAAACTTACCTCTCTATCCCCAGCTTTCTGAAATTTCATGTGAGCAAAGTAATTTAGAATCTCATCTTTCCTCGGTGCAAAGGGAAAAACCTTTACTAAATCCTAACTGTAACATGTCTTTTTCTCCCAATAATCCTTTCCTGCATCCTATTCCCGTTCCTGCTCAATATTTTCCAGGTTTTAATCCATTCTTTCAGACCTGTAACTCTTTCACAAATACCGGGAGGGATGAAAGCTCGGAGAATGCAGAACCTGAGGGTGGGGGAGGGGAAGCACGTGTAGCAGGCACACAGTTGCAGCCTGCACAGGTACTGAACCAATTAACCCCTACCTTACCGCTACAGCCGGCACAGGCACAGAACCAGTTAACCCCTACCTTACCGCTACAGCCGGCACAGGCACAGAACCAGTTAACCCCTACCTTACCGCTACAGCCCGCACAGGTACAGAACCAATTAACCCCTACCTTACCGCTACAGCCTGCACAGGCACAGAACCAGTTAACCCCTACCTTACCGCCACAGCCTGCACAGGCACAGCACCAGTTAACCCCTACCTTACCGCTACAGCCTGCACAGGCACAGAACCAGTTAACCCCTACCTTACCGCTACAGCCTGCACAGGCACAGAACCAGTTAACCCCTACCTTACCGCCACAGCCTGCACAGGTACAGAACCAGTTAACCCCTACCTTACCGCTACAGCCTGCACAGGTACAGAACCAGTTAACCCCTACCTTACCGCCACAGACTGCACAGGCACAGAACCAGTTAACCCCTAACTTACCGATTAACCCTGAATCTAATATACTTTTTGATGCATTACCGATTCAATACGTTGGGAAGAAGAATGGTAAAAGAATATATCAACCATTATCATACCAAGATAAAAAAGAAATTTGTAAGGTACAAAGGGAATTTGGGAGGCAAAGTGAAATATTTAAGGGAATTATGAGAGCAACTTTTACATCAAATGAATTGGTTCCACATGATGTAAAAGACCTTTTCAGGTGTTTGCTTACCCCAGCTGAATATGAATTATGGTTTAATATTTGGAAACGTTCTTTGGGCAGTTTTTTAACAGAAATTCATGCAAATTCTGAACACGCTAAGGATGCTGATGATAATGAAATTACATTACAGCATTTATGTGGGGAGGGTGACATACATAGCCCTGAAAAGCAAACTCGGTTATTGTCTAAATTTATTTTAGATAAAATTTGTGAAATAGCTGAACAGGCCTTTATTAAACTGCCATCAGTTCCCTCCTAGAAGATGAAGAAGTAACCAGGCAGGCAACACTACAAAACCGTGCTGCAATAGATTTTCTCCTATTACTACATGGACATGAATGCCAGGAATTTGAAGGGCTTTGCTGCATGGATCTGACTTCAAAGGCTCCTAATGTCCACGCTGCTCTGCGAGATATGAAGCACCTGATTGGACAAGTGAAACAAGAATCAGAAGACTGGATTAATGAACTGTTTAAGGGCTGGGGGTTTTCTGGGTGGTGGACTTCCATAGTCAAAACTATTATGTTGCTTGTCGTTATTCTTTTCCTTGTAGCTATGGCATTTGGGATCATACGTCATTTAATATTTAAGGCTATTAATGGAATCATTTCTTCTACCTCAGGGGACAATCATATAGAATTGGCAAATATAAAACAGTCTAACTCTCCCACTCATCTCAAATGGTGGTCAAAATAAAATTCGGACTAGAATTAGTTTAAAGTCATCCCCTACTTAAAAAAACAAAAACGGGAGATGTTGTAATTTGATAACCTGAGGTGGAAGAAGGATGTACATACCTTCTGAACCTTGCTTACAGGCCTAACTTAGATATCCAAGGTACTTCCACATCTAGGAAAGCAGCATTTCTCCCAGATTTCCTATAGCATATGTGCAGGGGCATGCACACAGACAGGAACAGTCAGTGCAAGCAAGGTACCTGTGAAAAATTCCCCTCAGAGCTCAGTGAAATCCTCCCTTCAGATGTTTTTGCATCTCCCGCTGATCGAAGGATCAGGCCTTGAGGAGTGAGGGGATGGGCCCAGGACCCGTTGTGTTTCAGCAATCCTCCAGGCACAGCAAAGCCGAGGGTTTGCTGGCTCTGAGAGACCCCTCAGAGGGACACTGCTGGTCACAGCCCACAGTGGCCCTGGAGACTCAAAGGTCTCCTTGGATTTCTCGTGAGCCAGTGATCCAGCCCAGTTTCAACCATGTTTCCCAGCAGGGGCAGTTTGTGCCCGGACTTTCTCCAGAAGTGGGGAAGCGAACCCATGGCCAGTGCCACACCAGGGGGCCCCCCTCC
>JAREIS010002790.1:0-20426 GCA_030060385.1 Muscicapa striata striata | reverse complement strand
GACTGGCACTAAACCAATTGGGATTCGACATTGATGATTTTCATCCAGTATGGTATTCGTTACATTTTGCTAACATTCCTGGTTTTCCTTTGCCTCTTCGACACCATTCTGGCCATAACTTAAGATTACACGACCTGTTTTCTTTCCCATTCTTCTTTCTAGAAACTACTCCTAATCATCTTAAACGTCTTTTTGTTTTTAAACTGCATTTAGAAATTCTTAGGCATCCTAATCGTCATTTTGCAATAACTCATTGCCTCGAACTGTATAGGTCTCCTCTTCCTAGTATGATTCCGAAGTTCACTCCTATTCATCTTTTATCATTCATGTTTTTGGAGGCATTTCCCATAGGATGATGGCCCCCATGGTATTGATCCCCGCTAGGTAGTGGTTAAACCTTACAATTACATTCCCATAGTTAAAACTTTCTCCAATTTGCACAGTGCATATGAACTGACCACTCTGATTAACTTCTATATGGGGTATCATCAGTGTGGTATTACCTTTCTGCTGTTCCATATCCCAGAATGTCACGATTCCTTCGGTGAATACCTGGTCCGTAGTAAGTAGTCTCCAGAACCCTTTTACTTCCTCAAATCCAACTCTCTGGTTGTCAGAAAATAAACAAGTCAAATTTACTCCTGCTCCCTCAGGTACAACTAGATCTGGTTCAGGCACAGTGATTTTGACAAAGCTTCCCCCACCCGCACAAAGCATGTTTGCATTATACAGACTAATGTTAAAAGAACTAAGGCATTGCCTTGAACACCATTTTGTTGCTGATAAGGGCTGGACTTCCCATTTCGACGGGACCTTCTTGATCCGGGTGTAGTGAATCCAGTTTTCGATCCTTGACTTTCACTGCCGTGTAGGTAGTCATGATCACCTGGTGAGGACCGCCCCATACTTCTTTCAAGGGTTCCGTATTCCAGTTCTTCACATATACTTGATCTCCCGGCTGGATGTCATGGACAGGATTTTCCAAGGGCAGAGGCCTGTTCCACTGCAATGCTCCTCGCAGCGCTGTAAGGACTTTATTTAGAGACAGAATGTAACTCAACAATACTTGATCTCCTACCAAGTGAGGGTCCCCTTTGTAGGTCGCAGCATGATATGGTTTGCCATACAAAATTTCGTATGGACTTACTCCTATCTTTTCCCTAGGTTTAATCCTGATCCTTAGCAGAGCTAGAGGTAGTGCCTGAGGCCACTGTATCTTTGCTTCCTGACAAATTTTCTTGATCTGGCCTTTTAATGTCTGATTCATCCGTTCTACTTGGCCGCTAGATTGTGGTCTCCAGGGTGTATGGAGATCCCAATCTATCCCTAACACTCTGGCTACCTCTTGGACTACTCCAGCTACAAAGTGAGGCCCCCTATCAGAGGACATGCCTAATGGGACCCCAAATCTAGGAATAATTTCTCGTAGTAAAGTTTTAATTACTTCCTTTGCTTGGTTAGTCCTGCATGGGAAAGCTTCCGCCACCCTGAGAAAGTACACACATACACCAGTAAATAACGGTACCCTTGCGCTTTTGGTAGCTCTGAGAAATCTATTTGCCAATAGTCTCCCGGTTGCGGCCCTACTTGTAACTTTCCTAGTTGTATTTGCCTTCGTGTCACTGGGTTATTTTTAATACAGACTGGACACGTGGCATTAATCCGTTTAGCCATTGTTAACATCTGGTTGGAAATCACCTCATGTTTTAAAAATTGTACTAATGCATCTGCTCCCCAATGGCACTTGTTATGTTCGATTTCTAAAACTGTTTTCATTACCTTTGTTGGCAGTACAACCTGACCTATAGCCGTGACATACCATCCTTTTTCATTCTTCTGAGCCTGGAGAAATTGACCGAGTTTCTCATCTTCATGTGTATACCATGGTCTCTGCTCAAGAAAAGAAGTAGCAGGATTAGATCGCGCTGGTAATAAAGCTAATTGTGTCCATACCTCTCGGGCGACTTGTTTGGCAACTCTGTCGGCCAACTGGTTTCCTTGGAACGCTTTTCCTTCTTCATTCCGATGTCCTCTTACATGCATCACTGCTACCGCCTGAGGTTTATGCACTGCTTCTAAAAGTGCCAATATTTGTTCTTTGTGCTTAATTTCTGATCCTTGAGAATTTAACAGTCCTCTTTCTTTCCACAGAGCTCCATGTACGTGCACTACTCCAAAAGCATATTTCGAATCAGTCCAAATGTTTACTCTTTTCCCTTGACTCAATTCTAAGGCTCTTACCAGAGCTTGTATCTCCGCTTTCTGGGCTGAAGTTCCCGGAGGCAAAGCTCGAGCTTCTACTATCTGTGTCAGAGTCACTACTGCATATCCCGCATACCTGGTTCCGTTCTCCATAAAGCTGGATCCATCTGTAAACAGTTCCCATTCCGGATTTTCCAAAGGCTCATCTCTCAGGTCTTTCCGGCTGGCATACACCTGTTCAATGATTTCCACGCAGTCGTGTGTCAATTCGCCTTCTTCTTCCTGGCTGCTGCTCCTAAGAAATTCTGCTGGATTAAGATGATTAGTTATTTTTAATTCAATGTCATCCTGTTCTCGGAGAAGTGCCTGGTATTGTAACATGCGACTTGACGAGAGCCAATGCCCCCTTTTTGCTCCAAAACTGCAATGACCATGTGGGGAACAAACACTTCCATCCTTTTCCCCAAAGTCAATTTCCTGGCTTCTCGAATTAGGAGCACTGTTGCTGCCACAGCTCTAAGACAACCGGGCCATCCGGCGCTTACAGAGTCTAGCTGCTTTGAGAAGTATCCTACCGGGCGTTTCCATGAGCCCAATTTTTGGGTGAGAACCCCTATTGCCAGTCTCTGTCTCTCATTTACGTATAGTTGAAAAGGTTTTGTAAGATCTGGTAACCCTAGTGCTGGGGCTTCCTTTAAGGCTTGTTTCAAACTCTGGAATGCCTTTTCTTGTGTTTGACCCCACTGGAACACAGGGCTTTTGGCTGCTTCATACAGGGGTTTTGCTTTTAGTCCAAATTCGGGATCCACAAGCGGCACCACCCTACCATGCCCAAAAAGGACCTTAACTCTTGTGGATTTCGTGGTGTGGGTATGGTGCAAATTGCTTGTATTCGATTGACCCCTAACTTCCGCACCCCTTGTGAAATTTCGCAGCCTAGGTAAATCACTTGGGCTCTTACCAGCTGAGCTTTTTCCTTCGATACTGGTATCCAGCTTGTCCCAACATATTGAGTAATTCAATAGTGAGTCTGAGGCAAACATCCTTTTCTGTGGAAGCTATAAAGATGTCATCAACATATTGTAGGAGAACATATAAGAAAGGTGATTCTTTTACCTGAGTCGTCTTCCATTCTTCTAACTCTCGAGCCAATTGATTTCCAAAAATAGTTGGTGAGTTTTTAAATCCTTGTGGTAGACGCGTCCAGGTGAGCTGCTTCTTGCGTCCCGTGTCTGGGTTCTCCCACTCAAAGGCAAAGTATTTCCTACTCTCAAGTGCCAAGGGGATACAGAAAAATGCATCTTTCAAATCAATTACGGTGAACCATTTAAACTTTTCAGACACAGCTGTCAACAATGTATACGGATTCGCTACTACTGGGTGTATATCTTTAGTGATATTATTAATTGCTCTTAAATCCTGAACTAATCTATACTTACCATTTGGCTTTCTGACTGGAAATATCGGAGTATTGAATTCTGATTCACATTCCTGTAAAATTCCCGAGCTAAGAAATTGTTCAATCATGGGTGCTATTCCTATTCGTGCTTCCAGTTTCAAAGGATATTGTCTTACCCTCACTGGGGAAACCCCTTCCTTTAGTTCTATTACAACCGGTTGTGCCGCTTTTGATTTTCCAGGTATTCCTGTTTCCCATACCCATGGTACTACAGCTTGTTCTATTTCCTGTGGTATTTCTGCTGCTTCTACCTCTTTCACTACAAACAATTTAGCAATATTCTCCTCAGGAAATTCCAATCTTACTCTACCCTTTTCAAATATTATCTTTGCTTCTAACATTGACAATAGATCCCTCCCGAATAGTGATTCTGGGCTATTTGGCATGTATAAGAATTGATGGTCAAATTCTTTCCTCCCAAATTTTATATCTAATGGCCGCAAAAACGTTCGTTCCTCAACTTGTCCCGAACCCCCACTACTTGGATAGTAGAATCACTCAAAGGTCCTAGCTTAGTGTTAACAGCTGAATATGATGCTCCCGTATCTACTCTAAATTCTAACGGTTTTCCATCCACTTCCATTATTACTTTCAGATCCCTATCTAGTCAAGATGAATTTTGATAATTCCCCATCATAAAGGCTTGGGCAACACCTTGTGGATTTCCCGAGAAGGCACCTGTATTATTCGTCATTCCCTGATTTCCATTCCCACCAGCTATAATTCCCCCGAAAACCCATTCCTTGGTTGAGTGGACACTCGTTTTTCCAATGCCCTCTATTTTTACACAAAGCACATTGATCTATCCCTAGCTGCATTCTCCCTCTCCCCATATTCAATTGACCCATAAGTCCTCCCGCACCCGTTGCCATTTCCCCTCTTACTATTCCTCTTCCCCGTCCACGTCCTCGGCTCCCTCCTCTCATATTATTCCCAGCCGCTCGCTGTAACACTGCTAACATGGTTGCCTGTTGTTTCCTGGCCGTTTCTTTCTCCCTATTATTGTAAACTTTCCACGCAACTTCCAATAGTTTGTCTAAATTCCGAGTATCTTCTCCCTCCAATTTCTGTAATTTCTTTCTAATATCTTCCTGGGACTGCCCCATAAAAATTAAGGCTAGCTGTAATTTTCCCGATTCCCCCTCAACGTCCAAATTAGTGTATCTACGAGCTGTCTCCTTAAGCCGCTCGAGAAAGGTTGATGGGGACTCATTCTTCTCCTGCCTGACCGAATACAACTTAGACCAATTCAGAGTTTTTGGTATTCCATTCCGGATTCCTTCTGTTAATAACTCCTGATAAGCTTTAAGTCTCCGAGACCCACCCGTCGAGTTGGGATCCCACTCCGGATCCTCCCTAGGTACTAAATCATTTACTGTACCATCCACAAGCCGCAATCTAATCATCTCCCGTGCTTTCTCTGTCATAGCTTTAAACACCATTTCCTTTTCAGTAGAATCCATTATTGTGTCTAACAAAACTTGTAAATCATTCCAGTCCGGATTCTGAGTCTTAATTACCATCTTTACCACCCGCGCAGTCCGTTCAGGATCCTCCCTATATGCCCCCGCTGATTGTTTCCAAATTAGCAAATCATTCGGGAAAAGGGAACTTTCACTATGACTCGTTCCCCCTGCGGTCCGACTGCCTCACGCAACGGGACCATTAAATGAGCACCCCCTTCCTTTTTCTGTTTCCCTACCTCCCACCGCCCTCTCCGAGTTCTTGCACATAAGGGGGTTCGTGGTATATCTGCAGTTTCTATTTTTGCTTCCCGATCCTCCCTCTCTACCTCCGGCACACTTTCTCCAAAGTCACGTTCCTCCATCGGAGGGGCACTAGGGGCTACCAACAAAGAAACATCCTCCTCAGGTTCCGAAAACCTAACCGAGCATTCCTTCTCTTTTTGCCACCCCTGACAACCTTCACAATTCAACTTTAATGTTTTCAAAACCATGATCCCACATTCCTTTTGCCACTCCGGTTTACCTTTCAAATAATAAAAGAGATCCAGGTACGGTATTTCATCCCATTTTTCATTACTTTGCAGAAAATGCATCAAAGGTGTAATTATTTCAGAATTCAGTGTACCATTCCTGGGCCATTGCATACCATCGGGTTCATATAAAGGCCACACATTATTACAAAAATCAATCAACTTCTTTTTACTTAGCTCTTGACTAAAATTCCCTTCATTCCAATGCTGTAATAAGCAACCCAAAGGTGAATCCTCCGGCACCTCCATTCCAGAACACGCTAAAGCTTTAAAGGTTTTAAAAGGCATCATTACACACGTACACACACACACAAAACAACAAATACCAACAAAACCACAACAAATACCACTGAAACCTTGCCTTTCCCGTCGCCGCGGGTGGCAAGTGCTGAACCTGCGTAATCGCTGTTACGTCTGACGGCCAGCGCCTAGGCTTTTCCCACAACCTTTTTTAAGGACGTCCGTTTAGCCTCCGTGCAGGACCGCAGTCCTGTCTTAATCGGCAGGCTACCCAAATAAAAGGAATAAAGCACCTTCGGGCTTACCTCCTGGTCGTCCGTCAGGCGCGGGGTCGGGCACGGGTTGATGTTCTCCCCAGAAATCACCTGGTGCCGGCGTGGAGTGGATCACCCAGTGAACCGCCCCAGCCACCTCCGGAGTCCCATCTGGGTCGCCAACAAACTGTTGCCCGATATCCCAAACAAAACACAAACTAACAGAGTTAGTTTATGCGGTGCTTTATTCCAGGGCCCGGAGACCTGCGGACTAACGTCCAAAGTCAGATCTCACCAGTTCCCTTTTTTTGATAGGTTTTATACTTTCTTACAAAGTTGTTCTACATGCAGAAACACCCACACTTCAAGACAATACAGATACATAAATCTTGTAGATATTATTCTTAAAAGTCATAAATCCTACATGCTTGTCTACTCCAAACTGTAGGCTACCCCCCTTAATCCCCCTTGCTTGTCATTCCACCACCAGAACATTCATTATTCGTTTTATTTTAACCTGGCATTACTAAATCCTTTAATTATATTGTAATTCTCAGTACATTCCCAGGCCTGTTTTCCCAGGGCCTGCTCGTGAACTGCTGCCTCCTAAGCCTTAGCATAACTACTACTACTTATAATTCTAATACATTTCATAGTACTTTTACAGATTCGGTATCAAGCCAAACTCATCTCACAATTTGCCAGCATCATAACAATTGCAAGAAAGGAACAAGCTGGTACTTGCCATTTCTTTCCAGAGTACATTGCTAGTCACAGGAAATCTGCAAGTGACTCCAACTGTGATTCTTTATCCTCTCCTCTAAGAGAGGACATGGAGCCTAAGACAGCTGTAGGAGAGCCCATATTGCTCACGTCCTCTCAAGTTCTCTATTCAAATCTTGTCCATTTAGAACAGCATCACTGGTTTACTTACGCTAGAATTCATGTCTGCTGGCTCTCTCTCCTATTGTGGACCCTGAGAGGTGAGGCGTTCACTGCTCTAGGGTAAAAGAGCAGAGAAAGCCACACTGGGCATTTGCTGTGAACCATATTTTGCAAGTATTCTAAAATCAGAAGTTTTAGTAGCATCACCTCTCCCAATCCATGACAACCTAGAGACCACCAGTAAGATTAGCACTGAGAAGCTGCTGATGCAATAGAAGACCGTAACTTATGTCATTGAAGCTGTGCATTTTAAAGGCCAAAGGCATGAATAATGCTGAACTGACAAGAACAAAGATTTGTCAGCCTTTAAAAGCCTTAAATCTGTGCAGTAGACAAGGCACCGATTTTTCAGCATTTAGTATAATTTTAACAGTTTAATGATTAACTGACAATTAATTACAGCATATTCAGTGGCCAGTATTTTTGACAGAGTAATGCCTATAAACTCTTTGTAGGAGTCTAAATGCCAGTTCACCCGGACTGTGGCCCCAAAGGAATAACAAGAACCTCTGCAATGTGCGGGTCAGACCCTGTAGATAGCACAGTCAAAGCTGGAATGCTACGCACCAGGCACCCTTATCCTGAATCCAAGGTAGAACAGGGCCCACCACTTCCTCCAGCTGAGCTACCCCAATAACCAGAAGAGATAGGTTGATACACATAAATCAAACTTTTGTCCCAGGAGTCATGGGATATTTAGTTTTGCAATTTAATTGCCAAAGAGGCTTCATGCAGAAGAGCAGCAAGAATTAGCAGAAAACAAACAAACAAAACAAACAACAAAGTTCCTGTACTTTGACAATGGAACCAGTCCTTCACCGCTCTACCTTGTGTTTTCTTTGACTCCTCAGCTCACCCTTCCCTTCAGTTCAGATCCCTCACACATATTTCCCCCACTACTTCTATTACATACCACACCTGACTATTCCCTGCTTTCATCGCTGCAGGGAAACACAGAGTAACACCTCCTTATCCCTTTCCTACAAGTAGGATGTACTCAAGGTTTTTTTTTTTTTTTTTTCAATTCTCAGAAGCTAAGGAAGGCTAGCTAAGGGCAGGCTTTTCTTAGAGAGTGAAAATCAGGCTTAGGATTGAGTGAGGACAGAGTCCTAAAGGAATGGTTGGAGAAAGGAGGGCTAAGAGCAATTGAAAGACGGACCGACCAGGATGATGCTGCAAGGATGTTTCTTGACAAAAGTCATGGATATTTATACCGTTTTAGCTTCTGCATAACAATTTCCATAGTTTCTGTTTCTATGTGATTTTGTCCATAGAAGGCCAAAATGCATCCATTTTCTTGTGCACAATTACTTTTCACAGCAGGCTGTTCTGCTCTTTGGGAGGGTGAGAGAGTTCTGCAATTCTTTCTCACAGTTTTTTCCTCACAGCTCTTGCTGTGCAGTCTTCAGCCACTCAAGCGTACTGTTCATGTCATTGAACGCCTTCTGCTCTGCAACAGAGGGTCATTAGTGAGTTTGGGTTGAACAGTTAGGAGCCTGCTCTGCTCTCTCCAGAAAAGTCACATCTGCCAAGGAGCACAGCTGGTTTAACAGGGCCCCTCCACTGCCTTTGCAGGATTATTGGATAATCCTTTACCTCAGGGGTCAGAGTTCATTTTTCCATCACAGACGCATTCCTGTCAGTCGAAGATGCTGGATCACTGCTGCCTGTATCATGCAGCCTGTGAAACCTGAACAAAGCACAGATCAGAAAGCATAAAAATCTCCCATGAAAAGGCATCATCTAAAAAAAGCCCAGTTTCTATCCAGCCAGAGCAGCCTCCTGGCGGTTCACATTAACTACTCCCAAAGATTGCAAAACCTCTCTTCCATTGGTAGGATTGATTGTGGCTTTTCATTTGACCCTGAAAGCCTGAAGAAAGAAATCCCATTTGGTTCACTGGAAAGTCAGGCATGTGAAGAGCTGCACTTTTATCAATGAGGGCTTTTCCCCAAGACAAGCTGTTATCCACAGCTGGATTAGAGCTCCTGAGTGGAAGCAGAAAGGGGAGTGGGGGGAAGAAAGGAGAAACTTTCTCAGCAAGTCCTGAATGTAAGTTGTGCAACATTAGCAGTTCTGTGAAAGTCTCTAAAATGTGTCCTGGCTGACTTGGTCCTCCAATTTTGCCCTCAGTTAATCAGGGCAATTCTGACTCACTGGTTGCTCAAGGTATGATGGTTACCTACAGACTGCTTGAGAAAACGAAGGCCCTCCAGCCTCTCAAGATGTGCATCTTACAAAAGACTGGCTTCTTTTTATCCCACAGCCAGGAAGAGGCAGACACTATTCTCTTCATCCCTCCTTCTCATCTAACAGCAATCCAGATTGAAGCAAAAGGACCTCATATAATCCGACAAGTTCCTGTGAACATGGCAACTATTCTATTCTTCCAAATAATTCTAGTCATTTCCTTCATAGGTCTAAATTACTCCTCTCTGTAGAGCAGCTACTAGTAGAGTGTTACTCCTAGAGGTATCTCAGTTTTTCCCTTTCCTTCCATATGAAGTGTTTAACTCTACACCGCTTCAGCCCTCTTCATTTCCTCTCTAGAGAGAGGCACAGTACCGCAACTACCAAAACCAATATCAGAAGTGTGCTTTACTACGTTAATAAGAATGATTTGGCAGAGAATAATACACACTTTTTCCTCTCCTTTTTAATCAGAGCACAGATTTCATCAGAGGATGTCAGTAATGCAAGTTCCTACCAAATCCCAAAAAACAATTTCTGTGTTTTCCTCGCTGAAGGTGGTCTTTCATTTGGGCTAACTCCATCTGCATGTCCCACAAAGCCACATCATAATCTGGCATTCAGGTAAACAGTGAGTGGCATCCAGGCAGTCTTGGTATTTTTGGAGCAACTCTACGACATATTTTCCATACAGCTGCTTGGGGCAGGCACGGCCACAGCCCGTGGCTGCGCTGCAGTGAAACCCCACAGCATTGTTCCTGATGGGCACAGTGCCTGCTTTGTTCTGGACCCTGCTGATACTCACAGGCACAGGTCCCCGCCCTAGCCACATGCAAATCTTTTTCTTCAGTGCTCTCTCATCCCATCCAGGGAGCACCTAAGCTTTGGTACATGAAATGATAGCACCCATGTAAAGAGTACGTGTCAAGGAAGATAATTCTCCGTCACAAACATAAGGACAAGGAGAATTGGTGGTTTTAGCCAGGTATCTGCTTTCTCCTGTGCTTTTGAGATGGTAAGATAAATGTCAGATTGCATCTAATTACTAAATGCAAGGTGAAAATGAAAGGCTTCTGCTACATACCAGACTGATGATAGACAGACTGATGATGATCACAGACTGCTAGTGATGGTGATTCATGCAATGATTGTCTAGGAAACAAACAGCAGGGATTACTTGCTGACCCTGAGCATTAAACATGGTATTCCAGAAAATGCCCAGGCTCATATGGATAAATGATTTCTCAGGTACCGCAGTCACACCCAAAAACCCAGTAGCCTCAGCTAAGAGATATTTTGGTCCTTTATGGCTCAGCAGCACCAGAACCAACTTAACAGACAAGGCAATGCCAGCCTTCTCAGAGGTGGGCAAGGACAAGAGAGAGCAGACGTTCTGGAGAGGATTAAACTGCGCCGAGGGCCCTTGGAGTTGGACGTTAGGAAGAACTTTTCCCCAGAAAACGGGCATTCCATATTGGAATGGACAACCCACAGCGGGAGGTGCCCAGGATAGGAACGCCTGGGTGTGGCACTCAGCGCCGGGCTGGAGTTGCCATGGGGGGCATGGGTGCCAGGTTGGATGCCGTTGCCATGGTAACTGCAGCAGTTCCTATCCATTCCTTCAGCATTTACACGGCCTCAGAAAATCCCATCCAAGCCAAGCATCTTTAATTCCCATCTCCACTTGAAAACAGCCTTGCTGCTCCTTTCTCTTCAGGTCCCCCTCCTGCTAAGAAGTATCACTTGAAGGGGCATCCTGCCACAAGGAACCAGCAGCTGCAGCCATAGCACCTGAGGTTCTGCTCCCCATGTGTGTTTGGGAATCTGACTATTCCCTTGGTTTTATTTTGGGCTCCTCCATTTATAATGCACCCAATAAAATTTTCAGTCAGCTTTTTCAATACTTGGCCTTTATCATATCCATCTAATCCATTAAATCCTTCATCCTCAAAATAAATCGCATCAGAACAGCACTCCCAGCTCAGAAATTTGAAAACAAAAGCCATTTTAAATAAAGCTCAGAATTTAAAGAATTAAGGACAACAACAACAACAACAAATACCACTTCACACCACATGAATTTGAATTAATTGACAACTATCCCACTGTTTGATTGGATTTTACTCTAAAGGCTCCAGTCCTGTTGTTTGGCTTTTTAGTGCCTGCAGGCCTCAACAAGAGACTGTGAAGTGGGCATTTGAAGAAACAAGGCCAGAGTTGGAGTGTTTGGGGGCGGGTGGTGGCAGTGGGGTCTGTGTGTGTTGTAGCCAGGAATCCTTGCACAGAATAGAAGCAATAGTAGACTTTCTACTCTGAAACACACTCCTCCACCAGTGCTTTGAGATCACAAAACTGCACCTACAAAATTTCCCTCCAGGAGCACAGTTTTAGCTTGGCAGAGCAAACCTATCAGTAGGATCAAGGAAATCACCATTGCTAGATGACCTTTAACATGTAACATCTTTGAAACTCTGAATTTTCAGAGAAAAGTCCTGAGAGAAACAAAGTTACAGATGGCTGACTACACTGAGGATCCATGTGGAGAAGCAAAACTTGATGTTGCCCGATATCCCAAACAAAACACAAACTAACAGAGTTATTTATGCGGTGCTTTATTCCAGGGCCCGAGACCTGCGGACTAACGTCCAAAGTCAGATCTCACCAGTTCCCTTTTTTTGATAGGTTTTATACTTTCTTACAAAGTTGTTCTACATGCAGAAACACCCACACTTCAAGACAATACAGATACATAAATCTTGTAGATATTATTCTTAAAAGTCATAAATCCTACATGCTTGTCTACTCCAAACTGTAGGCTACCCCCTTAATCCCCCTTGCTTGTCATTCCACCACCAGAACATTCATTATTCGTTTTATTTTAACCTGGCATTACTGAATCCTTTAATTATATTGTAATTCTCAGTACATTCCCAGGCCTGTTTTCCCAGGGCCTGCTCGTGAACTGCTGCCTCCTAAGCCTTAGCATAACTACTACTACTTATAATTCTAATACATTTCATAGTACTTTTACAGATTCGGTATCAACTCCCCCTTTTGAGCATTCTTCAGATCTTCTGCAAGGATGCTCAACTCAGTTCATTAAGTGATGGTTTCTAGGTAGGATGGTGGACTTCCTCGAGAAGCTGATGAGATTACTTCACCCGTGTCAGAGCTTTCATTACTCGTCGGGTGTGAGTTCCTTCTCGAGCAATCATTCCTAAAAGACATCTATACATAATCATGCAGACTACAATAATCAACACAATCATTATTACATATTGTATTATTGATGATATCCAACCAGAGACCTGGATTCCCAGGGAGCTAAATAATGCTCCTACCCAATTGTGCTCAGCTTCTTCCTGAACCTCATGCACTTTTGTTTCAATTTGTTCCAATTGACTTATGTCTTTTTCTACTTCCTGAGTGACATTCGGTATATGTACACAACAGTGGTCAACTCTGCCCTGTAGGTATCCACACACCCCATGTTCTTTTAACAACAACATATCTAACGCCATCCTGTTCTGTACCGTCATTCTAGTAGTTGCTTGTAACTGTAAGTTCAGGTCCCTAAATCCTTTCTTTGTAACTGCGGCTAACCTCTCAGTTTGTCCTAATAATTTGTACAGCATCTCCCGGTTTCTATATGTAGAAATTGGTGCAAACAGGGATTCTAGTACCCATCCAAATTTAACTCCTGATGAGGGTTCATGCCATTCATCTTCATCTCCCAATCCTAGTTCTTCTGCCACCTCATTTGTTTCCCTCTTTGTTCGTGACTGCATCTCTTCTTGTGTTAATTTAGACTGTTTCCAGAAAGGGCAAAGCGTAGGGACCCCTAAAGTGATCTGCGTGACTGGACCGTTAATGGGCATATGAGTGGTCCATTGTCCGTGTCCCATTACCCACACTGAATGCCCTGGACTCCTGACGGTAGTCGCCTGACAATCTTTCCAAACCCCTTTTATTTCACCTGTTATTGTATGATTATATCGTTGACATTCACAACCCCATTTTAGTAGTATCCGGACTGGCACTAAACCAATTTGGGATTCGGGGGTATCACATGTGATGATTTTGCTACAATTCCAGCTAGGTGTGGGGGTCAGTCGATCCCGGCTTACTATTTCTGTCCCTAACATTCCTGGGTGGTTTTGCTCTCTTTGCCCTGACCATTCGACACACCAATGTACTGGTCCTATGTAACTGTAAGATTCTAACAAACTGGGACCCCAAATCGTTTTCCAATGTTCCCATTCTTCTGTCCCTTCTTGGCAAACTATCTCATAAAAATACTCTGTGACCGGTTTTTGTCTCTGTTTTTCTTATGTCATAAGAACACCATCCTACATCCTTAAATCGTCCAATTTTTGAATAAACTGCATTTGGTAATTTTAGGCACTCACTCCTTTGTCCCGGCGATGACCATTGCCCTCGAACTGTATAGGTCTCCTCTATCATCTTAGTATGATTCCGCATCACTTTATTACATCTTTTTGTCCCATTTATGGTTTCTGGAGGCATTTCAACGGGAATGATGCCCCATGGTATTGGATCTCCCGCCGCTTTAGGTAAGGGTAAACATGCAGATGATGATGGATGTCGTATTTTGTACTTGCCCAAAATCTCTAACTAATCCCACTATTAAATTTTCTTGTCCCGATTCTTGTTGTGTTTTTCCAGCTTCTGTCACCTGTAGTGTCCCCCTATTCTCTTTTTAGAACAACTACAATTACATTCCCATAGTTAAAACTTTCTCCAATTTGCACAGTGCATATGAACTGACCACTCTGATTAACTTCTATATGGGGTATCATCAGTGTGGTATTACCTTTCTGCTGTTCCATATCCCAGAATGTCACGATTCCTTCGGTGAATACCTGGTCCGTAGTAAGTAGTCTCCAGAACCCTTTTACTTCCTCAAATCCAACTCTCTGGTTGTCAGAAAATAAACAAGTCAAATTTACTCCTGCTCCTCAGGTACAACTAGATCTGGTTCAGGCACAGTGATTTTGACAAAAGCTTCCCCACCCGCACAAAGCATGTTTGCATTATACAGACTAATGTTAAAAGAACTAAGGCATTGCCTTGAACACCATTTTTGTTGCTGATAAGGGCTGGACTTCCCATTTCGACGGGACCTTCTTGATCCGGGTGTAGTGAATCCAGTTTTCGATCCCTTGACTTTCACTGCCGTGTAGGTAGTCATGATCACCTGGTGAGGACCGCCCCATACTTCTTTCAAGGGTTCCGTATTCCAGTTCTTCACATATACTTGATCTCCCGGCTGGATGTCATGGACAGGATTTTCCAAGGGCAGAGGCCTGTTCCACTGCAATGCTCTCGCAGCGCTGTAAGGACTTTATTTAGAGACAGAATGTAACTCAACAATACTTGATCTCCTACCAAGTGAGGGTCCCCTTTGTAGGTCGCAGCATGATATGGTTTGCCATACAAAATTTCGTATGGACTTACTCCTATCTTTTCCCTAGGTTTAATCCTGATCCTTAGCAGAGCTAGAGGTAGTGCCTGAGGCCACTGTATCTTTGCTTCCTGACAAATTTTCTTGATCTGGCCTTTTAATGTCTGATTCATCCGTTCTACTTGGCCGCTAGATTGTGGTCTCCAGGGTGTATGGAGATCCCAATCTATCCCTAACACTCTGGCTACCTCTTGACTACTCCAGCTACAAAGTGAGGCCCCTATCAGAGGACATGCCTAATGGGACCCCAAATCTAGGAATAATTTCTCGTAAAAGTTTTAATTACTTCCTTTGCTTGGTTAGTCCTGCATGGGAAAGCTTCCGCCACCCTGAGAAAGTACACACATACACCAGTAAATAACGGTACCCTTGCGCTTTTGGTAGCTCTGAGAAATCTATTTGCCAATAGTCTCCCGGTTGCGGCCCTACTTGTAACTTTCCTAGTTGTATTTGCCTTCGTGTCACTGGGTTATTTTTAATACAGACTGGACACGTGGCATTAATCCGTTTAGCCATTGTTAACATCTGGTTGGAAATCACCTCATGTTTTAAAAATTGTACTAATGCATCTGCTCCCCAATGGCACTTGTTATGTTCGATTTCTAAAACTGTTTTCATTACCTTTGTTGGCAGTACAACCTGACCTATAGCCGTGACATACCATCCTTTTTCATTCTTCTGAGCCTGGAGAAATTGACCGAGTTTCTCATCTTCATGTGTATACCATGGTCTCTGCTCAAGAAAAGAAGTAGCAGGATTAGATCGCGCTGGTAATAAAGCTAATTGTGTCCATACCTCTCGGGCGACTTGTTTGGCAACTCTGTCGGCCAACTGGTTTCCTTGGAACGCTTTTCCTTCTTCATTCCGATGTCCTCTTACATGCATCACTGCTACCGCCTGAGGTTTATGCACTGCTTCTAAAAGTGCCAATATTTGTTCTTTGTGCTTAATTTCTGATCCTTGAGAATTTAACAGTCCTCTTTCTTTCCACAGAGCTCCATGTACGTGCACTACTCCAAAAGCATATTTCGAATCAGTCCAAATGTTTACTCTTTTCCCTTGACTCAATTCTAAGGCTCTTACCAGAGCTTGTATCTCCGCTTTCTGGGCTGAAGTTCCCGGAGGCAAAGCTCGAGCTTCTACTATCTGTGTCAGAGTCACTACTGCATATCCCGCATACCTGGTTCCGTTCTCCATAAAGCTGGATCCATCTGTAAACAGTTCCCATTCCGGATTTTCCAAAGGCTCATCTCTCAGGTCTTTCCGGCTGGCATACACCTGTTCAATGATTTCCACGCAGTCGTGTGTCAATTCGCCTTCTTCTTCCTGGCTGCTGCTCCTAAGAAATTCTGCTGGATTAAGATGATTAGTTATTTTTAATTCAATGTCATCCTGTTCTCGGAGAAGTGCCTGGTATTGTAACATGCGACTTGACGAGAGCCAATGCCCCCTTTTTGCTCCAAAACTGCAATGACCATGTGGGGAACAAACACTTCCATCCTTTTCCCCAAAGTCAATTTCCTGGCTTCTCGAATTAGGAGCACTGTTGCTGCCACAGCTCTAAGACAACCGGCCATCCGGCGCTTACAGAGTCTAGCTGCTTTGAGAAGTATCCTACCGGGCGTTTCCATGAGCCCAATTTTTGGGTGAGAACCCCTATTGCCAGTCTCTGTCTCTCATTTACGTATAGTTGAAAAGGTTTTGTAAGATCTGGTAACCCTAGTGCTGGGGCTTCCTTTAAGGCTTGTTTCAAACTCTGAATGCCTTTTCTTGTGTTTGACCCCACTGGAACACAGGGCTTTTGGCTGCCTCATACAGGGGTTTTGCTTTTAGTCCAAATTCGGGATCCACAAGCGGCACCACCCTACCATGCCCAAAAAGGACCTTAACTCTTGTGGATTTCGTGGTGTGGGTATGGTGCAAATTGCTTGTATTCGATTGACCCCTAACTTCCGCACCCCTTTGTGAAATTTCGCAGCCTAGGTAAATCACTTGGGCTCTTACCAGCTGAGCTTTTTCCTTCGATACTGGTATCCAGCTTGTCCCAACATATTGAGTAATTCAATAGTGAGTCTGAGGCAAACATCCTTTTCTGTGGAAGCTATAAAGATGTCATCAACATATTGTAGGAGAACATATAAGAAAGGTGATTCTTTTACCTGAGTCGCCTTCCATTCTTCTAACTCTCGAGCCAATTGATTTCCAAAAATAGTTGGTGAGTTTTTAAATCCTTGTGGTAGACGCGTCCCAGGTGAGCTGCTTCTTGCGTCCCGTGTCTGGGTTCTCCCACTCAAAGGCAAAGTATTTCCTACTCTCAAGTGCCAAGGGGATACAGAAAATGCATCTTTCAAATCAATTACGGTGAACCATTTAAACTTTTCAGACACAGCTGTCAACAATGTATACGGATTCGCTACTACTGGGTGTATATCTTTAGTGATATTATTAATTGCTCTTAAATCCTGAACTAATCTATACTTACCATTTGGCTTTCTGACTGGAAATATCGGAGTATTGAATTCTGATTCACATTCCTGTAAAATTCCCGAGCTAAGAAATTGTTCAATCATGGGTGCTATTCCTATTCGTGCTTCCAGTTTCAAAGGATATTGTCTTACCCTCACTGGGGAAACCCCTTCCTTTAGTTCTATTACAACCGGTTGTGCCGCTTTTGATTTTCCAGGTATTCCTGTTTCCCATACCCATGGTACTACAGCTTGTTCTATTTCCTGTGGTATTTCTGCTGCTTCTACCTCTTTCACTACAAACAATTTAGCAATATTCTCCTCAGGAAATTCCAATCTTACTCTACCCTTTTCAAATATTATCTTTGCTTCTAACATTGACAATAGATCCCTCCCGAATAGTGATTCTGGGCTATTTGGCATGTATAAGAATTGATGGTCAAATTCTTTCCTCCCAAATTTTATATCTAATGGCCGCAAAAACGCTCGCTCCTCAACTTGTCCCGAAACCCCCACTACTTGGATAGTAGAATCACTCAAAGGTCCTAGCTTAGTGTTAACAGCTGAATATGATGCTCCCGTATCTACTCTAAATTCTAACGGTTTTCCATCCACTTCCATTATTACTTTCAGATCCCTATCTAGTCAAGATGAATTTTGATAATTCCCCATCATAAAGGCTTGGGCAACACCTTGTGGATTTCCCGAGAAGGCACCTGTATTATTCGTCATTCCCTGATTTCCATTCCCACCAGCTATAATTCCCCCCCGAAACCCATTCCTTGGTTGAGTGGACACTGCTTTTTCCAATGCCCTCTATTTTTACACAAAGCACATTGATCTATCCCTAGCTGCATTCTCCTCTCCCCATATTCAATTGACCCATAAGTCCTCCCGCACCCGCTGCCATTTCCCCTTACTATTCCTCTTCCCCGTCCACGCCCGGCTCCTCCTCTCATATTATTCCCAGCCGCCGCTGTAACACTGCTAACATGGTTGCCTGTTGTTTCCTGGCCGTTTTTCTCCCTATTATTGTAAACTTTCCACGCAACTTCCAATAGTTTGTCTAAATTCCGGTATCTTCTCCTCCAATTTCTGTAATTTCTTTCTAATATCTTCCTGGGACTGCCCCATAAAAATTAAGGCTAGCTGTAATTTTCCCGATTCCCCTCAACGTCCAAATTAGTGTATCTACGAGCTGTCTCCTTAAGCCGCCGAGAAAGGTTGATGGGGACTCATTCTTCTCCTGCCTGACCGAATACAACTTAGACCAATTCAGAGTTTTTGGTATTCCATTCCGGATTCCTTCTGTTAATAACTCCTGATAAGCTTTAAGTCTCCGAGACCCACCTGCCGAGTTGGGATCCCACTCCGATCCTCCCTAGGTACTAAATCATTTACTGTACCATCCACAAGCCGCAATCTAATCATCTCCCGTGCTTTCTCTGTCATAGCTTTAAACACCATTTCCTTTTCAGTAGAATCCATTATTGTGTCTAACAAAACTTGTAAATCATTCCAGTCCGGATTCTGAGTCTTAATTACCATCTTTACCACCCGCGCAGTCCGTTCAGGATCCTCCCTGTATGCCCCCGCTGATTGTTTCCAAATTAGCAAATCATTCGGGAAAAGGGAACTTTTACTATGACTCGTTCCCCCTGCGGTCCGACTGCCTCACGCAACGGGACCATTAAATGAGCACCCCCTTCCTTTTTCTGTTTCCCTACCTCCCACCGCCTCTCCGAGTTCTTGCACATAAGGGGGTTCGTGGTATATCTGCAGTTTCTATTTTTGCTTCCCGATCCTCCCTCTCTACCTCCGGCACACTTTCTCCAAAGTCACGTTCCTCCATCGGAGGGGCACTAGGGGCTACCAACAAAGAAACATCCTCCTCAGGTTCCGAAAACCTAACCGAGCATTCCTTCTCTTTTTGCCACCCCTGACAACCTTCACAATTCAACTTTAATGTTTTCAAAACCATGATCCCACATTCCTTTTGCCACTCCGGTTTACCTTTCAAATAATAAAAGAGATCCAGGTACGGTATTTCATCCCATTTTTCATTACTTTGCAGAAAATGCATCAAAGGTGTAATTATTTCAGAATTCAGTGTACCATTCCTGGGCCATTGCATACCATCGGGTTCATATAAAGGCCACACATTATTACAAAAATCAATCAACTTCTTTTTACTTAGCTCTTGACTAAAATTCCTTCATTCCAATGCTGTAATAAGCAACCCAAAGGTGAATCCTCCGGCACCTCCATTCCAGAACACGCTAAAGCTTTAAAGGTTTTAAAAGGCATCATTACACACGTACACACACACACAAAACAACAAATACCAACAAAACCACAACAAATACCACTGAAACCTTGCCTTTCCTGTCCGCCGCGGGTGGCAAGTGCTGAACCTGCGTAATCGCTGTTACGCCTGACGGCCAGCGCCAGGCTTTTCCCACAACCTTTTTTTTTTAAGGACGTCCGCTTAGCCTCCGTGCAGGACCGCAGTCCTGTCTTAATCGGCAGGCTACCCAAATAAAGGGATAAAGCACCTTCGGGCTTACCTCCTGGTCGTCCGTCAGGCGCGGGGTCGGGCACGGGTTGATGTTCTCCCCAGAAATCACCTGGTGCCGGGCGTGGAGTGGATCACCCAGTGAACCGCCCCAGCCACCTCCGGAGTCCCATCTGGGTCCGCCAACAAACTGTTGCCCGATATCCCAAATAAAACACAAACTAACAGAGTTAGTTTATGCGGTGCTTTATTCCAGGGCCCGAGACCTGCGGACTAACGTCCAAAGTCAGATCTCACCAGTTCCCTTTTTTTTGATAGGTTTTATACTTTCTTACAAAGTTATTCTACATGCAGAAACACCCACACTTCAAGACAATACAGATACATAAATCTTGTAGATATTATTCTTAAAAGTCATAAATCCTACATGCTTGTCTACTCCAAACTGTAGGCTACCCCCTTAATCCCCCTTGCTTGTCTTTCCCACCACCAGAACATTCATCATTCGTTTTATTTTAACCTGGCATTACTAAATCCTTTAATTATATTGTAATTCTCAGTACATTCCCAGGCCTGTTTTCCCAGGGCCTGCTCGTGAACTGCTGCCTCCTAAGCCTTAGCATAACTACTACTACTTATAATTCTAATACATTTCATAGTACTTTTACAGATTCG
>JAREIS010002789.1:0-17953 GCA_030060385.1 Muscicapa striata striata | reverse complement strand
TCTTTGCATGCAGGCCTGCCTGAGACCGAAGCTATTCTGAAAGGATCAGGATTCTCCCAGACTAAAGATGCACCCTAGAACCCTGGGCTTTTGGATAGACAATGTCTTCTCAAAAGGCCACTCCCAGACTAAAGATGCCACCAGTTAGAAGCCTGGCTACTTTTTCAAAGACCAACACTACGTCCAAACTGGTATTAAGAAACTGGGTGGGTGTGGGTTTTTCAGAGGGAAAATGGCGAATGTTCGTATCCAGGGCATTTGGCCTGAGACTGGTCGTCTGACAGCTAAAATTCCGAAAGGATCAGGATTTCTCCTAGACTAAAGATGCAACCACTTAGAATCCTGGTGGTTCATGGAGTGCCAAAAGCCTCCTCTAAATGCATATTACAAATGTGGTGACGTGATCCTTATTTCAGAGAAATAGGCCCTTGTTTGCATGCAGGGCAATGGTCCTGAGACCAGGCTTCGGCCTGCGAAAATTGCAAAAGTAATGATTTCTCCCAGGCTAAAGATGCCAGCAGTTAGAAGCTTGGCTGCTTTTGGAGAGACAAACACTACCTCCAAACTGGTATTAAGAAACTGGGAGGTTGTTGTTTTTTTGAGAGGAGAATGGCCAATGTTCGTGTCCAGAGCTATTGGCCTGAGACTGGTAGTCTGACAGCTCAAATTCCAAAAGGGTCAGGATTTCTCCTAGACTAAAGATGCCACCACTTAGAAGCCTGGCTTGTTTGGAGAGACAATGTCTTCCTCAAAACTGCCATTAAGAAACTGGGACGGTTGGTTTCTTTCCCAGGGAAAATAGCCAATGTTTGTAGTCATGGCAATGGGGCAGAGACCACAGGCTCGTTTGACAGCTAAAAATTCCGAGATCAGGATTTCTCCAGACTAAAGTGCCTGTTACCACCTGGTGCTATATTTTGGAGAGACTGCACTGCCTCCAAACTGGTATTAAGAACTGGGAGGGTGTGGTTTTTTTCAGAGGGAAAATGTTCCTCCCAGACTAAAGATGCCACCTCTTAGAACCCTGGCTACTTTTGGATAGACAATGTCTTCCTCAAAAAGGCCATTAAGATGCTGGAACGAAGTGGTTCTCTTCAGAGGGAATATGGCCTATATTCGTATCCATGGCAATGGGCTTGACTGGGCTTCTGACAGCTAAAATTCTGAAAGGATCAGGATTTCTCCCAGACTAAAGATGCCACCAGTTAGAAGCCTGGCTACTTTTTCAAAGACCAACACTACGTCCAAACTGGTATTAAGAAACTGGGTGGGTGTGGGTTTTTCAGAGGGAAAATGGCGAATGTTCGTATCCAGGGCATTTGGCCTGAGACTGGTCGTCTGACAGCTAAAATTCCGAAAGGATCAGGATTTCTCCTAGACTAAAGATGCAACCACTTAGAATCCTGGTGGTTCATGGAGTGCCAAAAGCCTCCTCTAAATGCATATTACAAATGTGGTGACGTGATCCTTATTTCAGAGAGAAATAGGCCCTTGTTTGCATGCAGGGCAATGGTCCTGAGACCAGGCTTCGGCCTGCGAAAATTGCAAAAGTAATGATTTCTCCCAGGCTAAAGATGCCAGCAGTTAGAAGCTTGGCTGCTTTTGGAGAGACAAACACTACCTCCAAACTGGTATTAAGAAACTGGGAGGTTGTTGTTTTTTTGAGAGGGAGAATGGCCAATGTTCGTGTCCAGAGCTATTGGCCTGAGACTGGTAGTCTGACAGCTCAAATTCCAAAAGGGTCAGGATTTCTCCTAGACTAAAGATGCCACCACTTAGAAGCCTGGCTTGTTTTGGAGAGACAATGTCTTCCTCAAAACTGCCATTAAGAAACTGGGACGGTATGGTTTCTTTCAGCGGGAAAATAGCCAATGTTTGTAGTCATGGCAATGGGGCAGAGACCGGGCGTTTGACAGCTAAAATTCCGAAAGGATCAGGATTTCTCCCAGACTAAAGATGCCACCATTTACCACCCTGGCTACTTTTGGAGAGACCAACACTGCCTCCAAACTGGTATTAAGAAATTGGGAGGGTGTGGTTTTTTTTCAGAGGGAAAATGGCCAAGGTATGGGTCCAGGGCAACTGGCTAGAGACTGGGCGTCTGACAGCTAAAATTCTGAAAGGATCAGGATTTCTACCAGACTACAGATGCCACCTCTTAGAACCCCGGCTACATTTGGAGAGACTCAATCTTCCTCAAAAATGGTATTAAGAAACTGGGAGGGTGTGACTTTTTTCAGAGGGAAAATGGCCATTGTTCATATCCAGGGCCCTTGGCTGGAGATGGGGCATCTGACAGCTAAAATTCTGAAAGGATCAGGATTTCTCCCAGACTGAAGATGCCAGCAGTTAGAAGCCTGGCTACTTTTGGATAGACCAACACTACCTCCAAACTGGTATTAAGAAACTGGGAGGGTGTGGGTTTTTTCAGAGGGAAAATGGCCAATGTACGTGTCCAGGGCCCTTGCCCAGAGTGTGGGCGTCTGACAGCTAAAATTGCGAAAGGATCAGGATTTCTCCCCGACTTAAGATGCCACCAGTTAGAACCCTGGCCACTTTTGGAGAGACAATGTCTTCCTCAGAACGGTCATAAAGAAACTGCAAGGGTGTGGTTTTTTTTCAGAGGGAAAATGGCCAATGTTCGTATCCAGGGCAATTGGCCTGAGACTGGGCGTCTGACAGCTAAAATTCCAAAAGGGGCAGGATTTCTCCTGCACTAAAGATGCCACCACTGAGAAACCTGGCTGTTCATGGACTGCCAAAAGCCTCCTCTAAATGGATATTACAAAAGTGGGGAAGCGATCTTTATGTCACAGAGAAATAGGCCTTTCTTTGCATGCAGGGCAATTGGCTTGAGACTGGGCTTCGGCCTGCTAAAATTCCAAAAGGATCAGGATTTCTCCCCGACTTAAGATGCCACCAGTTAGAACCCTGGCCACTTTTGGAGAGACAATGTCTTCCTCAGAACGGTCATAAAGAAACTGCGAGGGTGTGGTTTTTTTTCAGAGGGAAAATGGCCAATGTTCGTATCCAGGGCAATTGGCCTGAGACTGGGCGTCTGACAGCTAAAATTCCAAAAGGGGCAGGATTTCTCCTGCACTAAAGATGCCACCACTGAGAAACCTGGCTGTTCATGGAGTGCCAAAAGCCTCCTCTAAATGGATATTACAAAAGTGCTGAAGTGATATTTATGTCACAGAGAAATAGGCCCATCTTTGCATGCAGGGCCTTTGGCCTGAGACTGGGCGTCTGACAGCTAAAATTCTGAAAGGATCAGGATTCCTCCCAGACTAAAGATGCCACCTCTTAGAACCCTGGCTACTTTTGGATAGACAATGTCTTCCTCAAAAAGGCCATTAAGATGCTGGAACGAAGTGGTTCTCTTCAGCGGGAATATGGCCAATGTTCGTATCCATGGCAATGGGCTTGACTGGGCTTCTGACAGCTAAAATTCTGAAAGGATCAGGATTTCTCCCAGACTAAAGATGCCACCAGTTAGAAGCCTGGCTACTTTTTCAAAGACCAACACTACGTCCAAACTGGTATTAAGAAACTGGGTGGGTGTGGGTTTTTCAGAGGGAAAATGGCGAATGTTCGTATCCAGGGCATTTGGCCTGAGACTGGTCGTCTGACAGCTAAAATTCCGAAAGGATCAGGATTTCTCCTAGACTAAAGATGCAACCACTTAGAATCCTGGTGGTTCATGGAGTGCCAAAAGCCTCCTCTAAATGCATATTACAAATGTGGTGACGTGATCCTTATTTCAGAGAAAATAGGCCCTTGTTTGCATGCAGGGCATGGTCCTGAGACCAGGCTTCGCCTGCGAAAATTGCAAAAGTAATGATTTCTCCCAGGCTAAAGATGCCAGCAGTTAGAAGCTTGGCTGCTTTTGGAGAGACAAACACTACCTCCAAACTGGTATTAAGAAACTGGGAGGTTGTTGTTTTTTTGAGAGGGAGAATGGCCAATGTTCGTGTCCAGAGCTATTGGCCTGAGACTGGTAGTCTGACAGCTCAAATTCCAAAAGGGTCAGGATTTCTCCTAGACTAAAGATGCCACCACTTAGAAGCCTGGCTTGTTTTGGAGAGACAATGTCTTCCTCAAAACTGCCATTAAGAAACTGGGACGGTATGGTTTCTTTCAGCGGGAAAATAGCCAATGTTTGTAGTCATGGCAATGGGGCGGAGACCGGGCGTTTGACAGCTAAAATTCCGAAAGGATCAGGATTTCTCCCAGACTAAAGATGCCACCATTTACCACCCTGGCTACTTTTGGAGAGACCAACACTGCCTCCAAACTGGTATTAAGAAATTGGGAGGGTGTGGTTTTTTTTCAGAGGGAAAATGGCCAAGGTATGGGTCCAGGGCAACTGGCTAGAGACTGGGCGTCTGACAGCTAAAATTTTGAAAGGATCAGGATTTCTACCAGACTACAGATGCCACCTCTTAGAACCCTGGCTACTTTTGCAGAGACAATGTCTTCCTCCAAACCGCCATTAAGAAACTGGGAGGGTGTAGTTTTTTTCATAGGTAAAATTGCCAATGTACGGGTCCAGGGCCCTAGGCCGGACACTGGGCGCCTGACAGCTAAAATTCTGAAAGGATCAGTATTTCTCCCAGACTAAAGATGACACCTGTTAGAACCCTGGCTACATTTGGAGAGACTCAATCTTCCTCAAAAATGCTATTAAGAAACTGGGAGGGTGTGACTTTTTTCAGAGGGAAAATGGCCATTGTTCATATCCAGGGCCCTTGGCTGGAGATGGGGCATCTGACAGCTAAAATTCTGAAAGGATCAGGATTTCTCCCAGACTGAAGATGCCAGCAGTTAGAAGCCTGGCTACTTTTGGATAGACCAACACTACCTCCAAACTGGTATTAAGAAACTGGGAGGGTGTGGGTTTTTTCAGAGGGAAAATGGCCAATGTACGTGTCCAGGGCCCTTGCCCAGAGTGTGGGCGTCTGACAGCTAAAATTGCGAAAGGATCAGGATTTCTCCCAGACTTAAGATGCCACCAGTTAGAACCGTGGCCACTTTTGGAGAGACAATGTCTTCCTCAGAACGGTCATAAAGAAACTGCGAGGGTGTGGTTTTTTTTCAGAGGGAAAATGGCCAATGTTCGTATCCAGGGCAATTGGCCTGAGACTGGGCGTCTGACAGCTAAAATTCCAAAAGGGGCAGGATTTCTCCTACACTAAAGATGCCACCACTGAGAAACCTGGCTGTTCATGGACTGCCAAAAGCCTCCTCTAAATGGATATTACAAAAGTGGGGAAGCGATCTTTATGTCACAGAGAAATAGGCCTTTCTTTGCATGCAGGGCAATTGGCTTGAGACTGGGCTTCGGCCTGCTAAAATTCCAAAAGGATCAGGATTTCTCCCCGACTTAAGATGCCACCAGTTAGAACCCTGGCCACTTTTGGAGAGACAATGTCTTCCTCAGAACGGTCATAGAGAAACTGCGAGGGTGTGGTTTTTTTTCAGAGGGAAAATGGCTAATGTTCGTATCCAGGGCAATTGGCCTGAGACTGGGCGTCTGACAGCTAAAATTCCAAAAGGGGCAGGATTTCTCCTACACTAAAGATGCCACCACTGAGAAACCTGGCTGTTCATGGAGTGCCAAAAGCCTCCTCTAAATGGATATTACAAAAGTGCTGAAGTGATATTTATGTCACAGAGAAATAGGCCCATCTTTGCATGCAGGGCCTTTGGCCTGAGACTGGGCGTCTGACAGCTAAAATTCTGAAAGGATCAGGATTCCTCCCAGACTAAAGATGCCACCTCTTAGAACCCTGGCTACTTTTGGATAGACAATGTCTTCTCAAAAAAGGCCATTAAGATGCTGGAACGAAGTGGTTCTCTTCAGCGGAATATGGCCAATGTTCGTATCCATGGCAATGGGCTTGACTGGGCTTCTGACAGCTAAAATTCTGAAAGGATCAGGATTTCTCCCAGACTAAAGATGCCACCAGTTAGAAGCCTGGCTACTTTTTCAAAGACCAACACTACGTCCAAACTGGTATTAAGAAACTGGGTGGGTGTGGGTTTTTCAGAGGGAAAATGGCGAATGTTCGTATCCAGGGCATTTGGCCTGAGACTGGTCGCCTGACAGCTAAAATTCAAAGGATCAGGATTTCTCCTAGACTAAAGATGCAACCACTTAGAATCCTGGTGGTTCATGGAGTGCCAAAAGCCTCCTCTAAATGCATATTACAAATGTGGTGACGTGATCCTTATTTCAGAGAGAAATAGGCCCTTGTTTGCATGCAGGGCAATGGTCCTGACTAAATTGAAAGGATCAGGATTTCCAGACTACAGATGCCACCACTTAGAACCTGGCTATTTTGAGAGACAATGTCTTCCTCCAAACGCCATTAAGAAACTGGGAGGTGAGTTTTCTTCAGGAAATGCCAATGTCGTCCAGGCATGGCTGAGACTGGCGCCTGACAGCTAAAATTCTGAAAGGATCAGGATTTCTCCCAGACTAAAGATGCACCATTAGAACCCTGGCTATTTGAGAGACCAACTTCCTCAAACTGGTATTAAGAAACTGGGAGGGTGTTTTTCAGAGGAAATGGCCAATGTTCATATCCAGGCACTGGCTGAGATGGCATCTGACAGCTAAAATTCTGAAAGGATCAGGATTTCTCCAGACTAAGATGCCACTTAGAACCTGGCTACTTTGAGAGACCAACACTCTCCAAACTGGCATTAAGAAACTGGAGAGGTGTGTTTTCAGAGGAAATGCCAATGTACGTGTCCAGGCCCTGCCAGAGTGGGCTCTAAAGGATCAGGATTTCTCCCAGACTTAAGATGCCACCAGTTAGAACCCTGGCCACTTTTGGAGAGACAATGTCTTCCTCAGAACGGTCATAAAGAAACTGCGAGGGTGTGGTTTTTTCAGAGGGAAAATGGCCAATGTTCGTATCCAGGGCAATTGGCCTGAGACTGGGCCTGACAGCTAAAATTCCAAAAGGGGCAGGATTTCTCCTGCACTAAAGATGCCACCACTGAGAAACCTGGCTGTTCATGGACTGCCAAAAGCCTCCTCTAAATGGATATTACAAAAGTGGGGAAGCGATCTTTATGTCACAGAGAAATAGGCCTTTCTTTGCATGCAGGGCAATTGGCTTGAGACTGGGCTTGCCTGCTAAAATTCCAAAAGGATCAGGATTTCTCCCCGACTTAAGATGCCACCAGTTAGAACCCTGGCCACTTTTGGAGAGACAATGTCTTCTCAGAACGGTCATAAAGAAACTGCGAGGGTGTGGTTTTTTTCAGAGGGAAAATGGCCAATGTTCGTATCCAGGGCAATTGGCCTGAGACTGGGGCGCCTGACAGCTAAAATTCCAAAAGGGGCAGGATTTCTCCTGCACTAAAGATGCCACCACTGAGAAACCTGGCTGTTCATGGAGTGCCAAAAGCCTCCTCTAAATGGATATTACAAAAGTGCTGAAATGATATTTATGTCACAGAGAAATAGGCCCATCTTTGCATGCAGGGCCTTTGGCCTGAGACTGGGCGTCCTGACAGCTAAAATTCTGAAAGGATCAGGATTCCTCCCAGACTAAAGATGCCACCTCTTAGAACCCTGGCTACTTTTGATAGACAATGTCTTCCTCAAAAAGGCCATTAAGATGCTGGAACGAAGTGGTTCTCTTCAGAGGGAATATGGCCTATATTCGTATCCATGGCAATGGGCTTGACTGGGCTTCTGACAGCTAAAATTCTGAAAGGATCAGGATTTCTCCCAGACTAAAGATGCCACCAGTTAGAAGCCTGGCTACTTTTCAAAGACCAACACTACGTCCAAACTGGTATTAAGAAACTGGGTGGGTGTGGGTTTTTCAGAGGGAAATGGCGAATGTTCGTATCCAGGGCATTTGGCCTGAGACTGGTCGTCTGACAGCTAAAATTCCGAAAGGATCAGGATTTCTCCTAGACTAAAGATGCAACCACTTAGAATCCTGGTGGTTCATGGAGTGCCAAAAGCCTCCTCTAAATGCATATTACAAATGTGGTGACGTGATCCTTATTTCAGAGAGAAATAGGCCCTTGTTTGCATGCAGGGCAATGGTCCTGAGACCAGGCTTCGGCCTGCGAAAATTGCAAAAGTAATGATTTCTCCCAGGCTAAAGATGCCAGCAGTTAGAAGCTTGGCTGCTTTTGGAGAGACAAACACTACCTCCAAACTGGTATTAAGAAACTGGGAGGTTGTTGTTTTTTTGAGAGGGAGAATGGCCATTGTTCGTGTCCAGAGCTATTGGCCTGAGACTGGTAGTCTGGCAGCTCAAATTCCAAAAGGGTCAGGATTTCTCCTAGACTAAAGATGCCACCACTTAGAAGCCTGGCTTGTTTTGGAGAGACAATGTCTTCTCAAAACTGCCATTAAGAAACTGGGACGGGTATGGTTTCTTTTTCCAGCGGAAAATAGCCAATGTTTGTAGTCATGGCAATGGGGCGGAGACCGGGCGTTTGACAGCTAAAATTCCGAAAGGATCAGGATTTCTCCCAGACTAAAGATGCCACCATTTACCACCCTGGCTACTTTTGGAGAGACCAACACTGCCTCCAAACTGGTATTAAGAAATTGGGAGGGTGTGGTTTTTTCAGAGGGAAATGGCCAAGGTATGGGTCCAGGGCAACTGGCTAGAGACTGGGCGTCTGACAGCTAAAATTCTGAAAGGATCAGGATTTCTACCAGACTACAGATGCCACCTCTTAGAACCCTGGCTACTTTTGCAGAGACAATGTCTTCCTCCAAACCGCCATTAAGAAACTGGGAGGGTGTAGTTTTTTCATAGGTAAAATTGCCAATGTACGGTCCAGGGCCCTAGGCCGACACTGGGCGCCTGACAGCTAAAATTCTGAAAGGATCAGTATTTCTCCCAGACTAAAGATGACACCTGTTAGAACCCCGGCTAAATTTGGAGAGACTCAATCTTCCTCAAAAATGGTATTAAGAAACTGGGAGGGTGTGACTTTTTTCAGAGGGAAAATGGCCATTGTTCATATCCAGGGCCCTTGGCTGGAGATGGGGCATCTGACAGCTAAAATTCTGAAACGATCAGGATTTCTCGCAGACTGAAGATGCCAGCAGTTAGAAGCCTGGCTACTATTGGATAGACCAACACTACCTCCAAACTGGTATTAAGAAACTGGGAGGGTGTGGGTTTTTTCAGAGGGAAAATGGCCAATGTACGTGTCCAGGGCCCTTGCCCAGAGTGTGGGCGTCTGACAGCTAAAATTGCGAAAGGATCAGGATTTCTCCCAGACTTAAGATGCCACCAGCTAGAACCGTGGCCACTTTTGGAGAGACAATGTCTTCCTCAGAACGGTCATAAAGAAACTGCGAGGGTGTGGTTTTTTTTCAGAGGGAAAATGGCCAATGTTCGTATCCAGGGCAATTGGCCTGAGACTGGGCGTCTGACAGCTAAAATTCCAAAAGGGGCAGGATTTCTCCTACACTAAAGATGCCACCACTGAGAAACCTGGCTGTTCATGGACTGCCAAAAGCCTCCTCTAAATGGATATTACAAAAAAGTGGGGAAGCGATCTTTATGTCACAGAGAAATAGGCCTTTCTTTGCATGCAGGGCAATTGGCTTGAGACTGGGCTTCGGCCTGCTAAAATTCCAAAAGGATCAGGATTTCTCCCGACTTAAGATGCCACCAGTTAGAACCCTGGCCACTTTTGGAGAGACAATGTCTTCCTCAGAACGGTCATAAAGAAACTGCGAGGTGTGGTTTTTTTTTTCAGAGGGAAAATGGCCAATGTTCGTATCCAGGGCAATTGGCCTGAGACTGGTCAGCTGACAGCTAAAATTCCAAAAGGGGCAGGATTTCTCCTGCACTAAAGATGCCACCACTGAGAAACCTGGCTGTTCATGGAGTGCCAAAAGCCTCCTCTAAATGGATATTACAAAAGTGCTGAAGTGATATTTATGTCACAGAGAAATAGGCCCATCTTTGCATGCAGGGCCTTTGGCCTGAGACTGGGCGTCTGACAGCTAAAATTCTGAAAGGATCAGGATTCCTCCCAGACTAAAGATGCCACCTCTTAGAACCCTGGCTACTTTTGGATAGACAATGTCTTCCTCAAAAGGCCATTAAGATGCTGGAACGAAGTGGTTCTCTTCAGCGGGAATATGGCCAATGTTCGTATCCATGGCAATGGGCTTGACTGGGCTTCTGACAGCTAAAATTCTGAAAGGATCAGGATTTCTCCCAGACTAAAGATGCCACCAGTTAGAAGCCTGGCTACTTTTTCAAAGACCAACACTACGTCCAAACTGGTATTAAGAAACTGGGTGGGTGTGGGTTTTCAGAGGAAAATGGCGCATGTTTGCATGCAGGGCATTTGGCCTGAGACTGGTCGTCTGACAGCTAAAATTCCGAAAGGATCAGGATTTCTCCTAGACTAAAGATGCAACCACTTAGAATCCTGGTGGTTCATGGAGTGCCAAAAGCCTCCTCTAAATGCATATTACAAATGTGGTGACGTGATCCTTATTTCAGAGAGAAATAGGCCCTTGTTTGCATGCAGGGCAATGGTCCTGAGACCAGGCTTCGCCTGCGAAAATTGCAAAAGTAATGATTTCTCCCAGGCTAAAGATGCCAGCAGTTAGAAGCTTGACTGCTTTTGGAGAGACAAACACTACCTCCAAACTGGTATTAAGAAACTGGGAGGTTGTTGTTTTTTGAGAGGAGAATGGCCAATGTTCGTGTCCAGAGCTATTGGCCTGAGACTGGTAGTCTGACAGCTCAAATTCCAAAAGGGTCAGGATTTCTCTAGACTAAAGATGCCACCACTTAGAAGCCTGGCTTGTTTTGGAGAGACAATGTCTTCCTCAAAACTGCCATTAAGAAACTGGGACGGTATGGTTTCTTTCAGCGGGAAAATAGCCAATGTTTGTAGTCATGGCAATGGGGCAGAGACCGGGCGTTTGACAGCTAAAATTCCGAAAGGATCAGGATTTCTCCCAGACTAAAGATGCCACCATTTACCACCCTGGCTACTTTTGGAGAGACCAACACTGCCTCCAAACTGGTATTAAGAAATTGGGAGGGTGTGGTTTTTTTTCAGAGGGAAAATGGCCAAGGTATGGGTCCAGGGCAACTGGCTAGAGACTGGGCGTCTGACAGCTAAAATTCTGAAAGGATCAGGATTTCTACCAGACTACAGATGCCACCTCTTAGAACCCTGGCTACTTTTGCAGAGACAATGTCTTCCTCCAAACCGCCATTAAGAAACTGGGAGGGTGTAGTTTTTTTCATAGGTAAAATTGCCAATGTACGAGTCCAGGGCCCTAGGCCGGACACTGGGCGCCTGACAGCTAAAATTCTGAAAGGATCAGTATTTCTCCCAGACTAAAGATGACACCTGTTAGAACCCCGGCTAAATTTGGAGAGACTCAATCTTCCTCAAAAATGCTATTAAGAAACTGGGAGGGTGTGACTTTTTTCAGAGGGAAAATGGCCATTGTTCATATCCAGGGCCCTTGGCTGGAGATGGGGCATCTGACAGCTAAAATTCTGAAAGGATCAGGATTTCTCCCAGACTGAAGATGCCAGCAGTTAGAAGCCTGGCTACTTTTGGATAGACAATGTCTTCCTCAAAAAGGCCATTAAGATGCTGGAACGAAGTGGTTCTCTTCAGAGGGAATATGGCCTATATTCGTATCCATGGCAATGGGCTTGACTGGGCTTCTGACAGCAAAAATTCTGAAAGGATCAGGATTTCTCCCAGACTAAAGATGCCACCAGTTAGAAGCCTGGCTACTTTTTCAAAGACCAACACTACGTCCAAACTGGTATTAAGAAACTGGGTGGGTGTGGGTTTTTCAGAGGGAAAATGGCGAATGTTCGTATCCAGGGCATTTGGCCTGAGACTGGTCGTCTGACAGCTAAAATTCCGAAAGGATCAGGATTTCTCCTAGACTAAAGATGCAACCACTTAGAATCCTGGTGGTTCATGGAGTGCCAAAAGCCTCCTCTAAATGCATATTACAAATGTGGTGACGTGATCCTTATTTCAGAGAGAAATAGGCCCTTGTTTGCATGCAGGGCAATGGTCCTGAGACCAGGCTTCGGCCTGCGAAAATTGCAAAAGTAATGATTTCTCCCAGGCTAAAGATGCCAGCAGTTAGAAGCTTGGCTGCTTTTGGAGAGACAAACACTACCTCCAAACTGGTATTAAGAAACTGGGAGGTTGTTGTTTTTTGAGAGGGAGAATGGCCATTGTTCGTGTCCAGAGCTATTGGCCTGAGACTGGTAGTCTGACAGCTCAAATTCCAAAAGGGTCAGGATTTCTCCTAGACTAAAGATGCCACCACTTAGAAGCCTGGCTTGTTTTGGAGAGACAATGTCTTCCTCAAAACTGCCATTAAGAAACTGGGACGGTATGGTTTCTTTCAGCGGGAAAATAGCCAATGTTTGTAGTCATGGCAATGGGGCGGAGACCGGGCGTTTGACAGCTAAAATTCAAAGGATCAGGATTTCTCCCAGACTAAAGATGCCACCATTTACCACCCTGGCTACTTTTGGAGAGACCAACACTGCCTCCAAACTGGTATTAAGAAATTGGGAGGGTGTGGTTTTTTTTCAGAGGGAAAATGGCCAAGGTATGGGTCCAGGGCAACTGGCTAGAGACTGGGCGTCTGACAGCTAAAATTCTGAAAGGATCAGGATTTCTACCAGACTACAGATGCCACCTCTTAGAACCCTGGCTACTTTTGCAGAGACAATGTCTTCCTCCAAACCGCCATTAAGAAACTGGGAGGGTGTAGTTTTTTCATAGGTAAAATTGCCAATGTACGGGTCCAGGGCCCTAGGCCGGACACTGGGCGCCTGACAGCTAAAATTCTGAAAGGATCAGTATTTCTCCCAGACTAAAGATGACACCTGTTAGAACCCCGGCTAAATTTGGAGAGACTCAATCTTCCTCAAAAATGGTATTAAGAAACTGGGAGGGTGTGACTTTTTTCAGAGGGAAAATGGCCATTGTTCATATCCAGGGCCCTTGGCTGGAGATGGGGCATCTGACAGCTAAAATTCTGAAACGATCAGGATTTCTCCAGACTGAAGATGCCAGCAGTTAGAAGCCTGGCTACTATTGGATAGACCAACACTACCTCCAAACTGGTATTAAGAAACTGGGAGGGTGTGGGTTTTTCAGAGGGAAAATGGCCAATGTACGTGTCCAGGGCCCTTGCCCAGAGTGTGGGCGTCTGACAGCTAAATTCCAAAAGGATCAGGATTTCTCCCGACTTAAGATAAAATTCAAAAGGAAGGATTTTGCAGCAGGATGCCTACACGTGCCTGCTAAATTGCAAGAAGTTCCCAGCCTAAACTGATTAAGAAAGTGCTTGGGAATATTACTCCAAAGGAATAGGCAACTGGGTCAGGGCTTTTGGGCAGAATGGCATGTTCTGCAGAGCAATTGCTGAGAAAGGATCAGTTCTCAATCCAAAGATGCCATCTCTAGAACCCGCACTTTGAGCATGGCAATGTCTGCTAAGCCTCTAAAACTGCTTAAGAATGGAGTTTTCTTCATGGGAAAATGCCAATGTTGTATATGGCAATGGGCTGGACGGCTTTGACAGCTAAAATTCTGAAAGGATCAGGATTTTCCCAGACTAAAGATGACACCATAGAACCACCTGGCTACTTTTGGAGAGACCAACACTCCTCAAACTGGTATTAAGAAACTGGGGGGTGTGGTTTTTTAGAGGGAAAATGGCCAATGTTCGATCCAGGGCCTGGCTGAGACTGGGTCTGACAGCTAACAAAATTCAAGGATCAGGTTCTCCAGACTACAGATGCACCCTTAGAAGCCTGGCTACTTTGGAGAGCCAAAGCTCCTCCAAACTGCTATTAAGAAACTGGAGGTGAGTGTCTAGGAAAGGCAATGTTTTGAGCGGGCAATGGCCTGGCAGCTGCGCAAAATTGAAAGTAGATTTCCAGAAAGATGCCCTGTTAGAACTGGCTCTTTGAGAGACAACTCCTCAAATGGTATTAAGAAACTGGGAGGTGTGATTTTTAGAGGAAATGGCCTTGTTCTATCCAGGGCACTTGCTGACGTCAATTAAGGTCAGGATTTCTCCAATATAAGATGCCCCAGCTTAGAGCCGGTTAAGTTTGGAGAACAATGTCTTCCAAACGCATATAAGAAAGACTGGGAGGTGTGGTTTTTTCAGAGGGAAAATGGCCAATGTTGTGTCAGGCAATTGGCCGAGACTGGGCGTCTGACAGCTAAAATTCAAGGATCAGGATTAAAATGGCCAATGTTCGTATCCAGGGCAATTGGCCTGAGACTGGGCGTCTGACAGCTAAAATTCCAAAAGGGGCAGGATTTCTCCTACACTAAACCTGAGACTGGGCGTCTGACAGCTAAAATTCTGAAAGGATCAGGATTCCTCCCAGACTAAAGATGCCACCTCTTAGAACCCTGGCTACTTTTGGATAGACAATGTCTTCCTCAAAAAGGCCATTAAGATGCTGGAACGAAGTGGTTCTCTTCAGCGGGAATATGGCCAATGTTCGTATCCATGGCAATGGGCTTGACTGGGCTTCTGACAGCTAAAATTCTGAAAGGATCAGGATTTCTCCCAGACTAAAGATGCCACCAGTTAGAAGCCTGGCTACTTTTTCAAAGACCAACACTACGTCCAAACTGGTATTAAGAAACTGGGTGGGTGTGGGTTTTCAGAGGAAAATGGCGAATGTTCGTATCCAGGGCATTTGGCCTGAGACTGGTCGTCTGACAGCTAAAATTCCGAAAGGATCAGGATTTCTCCTAGACTAAAGATGCAACCACTTAGAATCCTGGTGGTTCATGGAGTGCCAAAAGCCTCCTCTAAATGCATATTACAAATGTGGTGACGTGATCCTTATTTCAGAGAGAAATAGGCCCTTGTTTGCATGCAGGGCAATGGTCCTGAGACCAGGCTTCGGCCTGCGAAAATTGCAAAAGTAATGATTTCTCCCAGGCTAAAGATGCCAGCAGTTAGAAGCTTGGCTGCTTTTGGAGAGACAAACACTACCTCCAAACTGGTATTAAGAAACTGGGAGGTTGTTGTTTTTTTTTTTTTTTTAATGGCCAATGTTCGTGTCCAGAGCTATTGGCCTGAGACTGGTAGTCTGACAGCTCAAATTCCAAAAGGGTCAGGATTTCTCCTAGACTAAAGATGCCACCACTTAGAAGCCTGGCTTGTTTTGGAGAGACAATGTCTTCCTCAAAACTGCCATTAAGAAACTGGGACGGTATGGTTTCTTTCAGCGGGAAAATAGCCAATGTTTGTAGTCATGGCAATGGGGCGGAGACCGGGCGTTTGACAGCTAAAATTCCGAAAGGATCAGGATTTCTCCCAGACTAAAGATGCCACCATTTACCACCCTGGCTACTTTTGGAGAGACCAACACTGCCTCCAAACTGGTATTAAGAAATTGGGAGGGTGTGGTTTTTTTTCAGAGGGAAAATGGCCAAGGTATGGGTCCAGGGCAACTGGCTAGAGACTGGGCGTCTGACAGCTAAAATTCTGAAAGGATCAGGATTTCTACCAGACTACAGATGCCACCTCTTAGAACCCTGGCTACTTTTGCAGAGACAATGTCTTCCTCTCAGGATTTCTCCCAGACTAAAGATGACACCAGTTAGAACCCTGGCTACTAGGCCCTTGTTTGCATGCAGGGCAATGGTCCTGAGACCAGGCTTCGGCCTGCGAAAATTGCAAAAGTAATGATTTCTCCCAGGCTAAAGATGCCAGCAGTTAGAAGCTTGGCTGCTTTTGGAGAGACAAACACTACCTCCAAACTGGTATTAAGAAACTGGGAGGTTGTTGTTTTTTGAGAGGGAGAATGGCCAATGTTCGTGTCCAGAGCTATTGGCCTGAGACTGGTAGTCTGACAGCTCAAATTCCAAAAAGGGTCAGGATTTCTCCTAGACTAAAGATGCCACCACTTAGAAGCCTGGCTTGTTTTGGAGAGACAATGTCTTCCTCAAAACTGCCATTAAGAAACTGGGATGGTATGGTTTCTTTCAGCGGGAAAATAGCCAATGTTTGTAGTCATGGCAATGGGGCGGAGACCGGGCGTTTGACAGCTAAAATTCCCGAAAGGATCAGGATTTCTCCCAGACTAAAGATGCCACCATTTACCACCCTGGCTACTTTTGGAGAGACCAACACTGCCTCCAAACTGGTATTAAGAAATTGGGAGGGTGTGGTTTTTTCAGAGGGAAATGGCCAAGGTATGGGTCCAGGGCAACTGGCTAGAGACTGGGCGTCTGACAGCTAAAATTCTGAAAGGATCAGGATTTCTACCAGACTACAGATGCCACCTCTAGAACCCTGGCTACTTTTGCAGAGACAATGTCTTCCTCCAAACCGCTAATAAGAAACTGGGAGGGTGTAGTTTTTTCATAGGTAAATTGCCAATGACGAGGGTCCAGGGCCCTAGGCCGGACACTGGGCGCCTGACAGCTAAAATTCTTGAAAGGATCAGCATTTCTCCCAGACTAAAGATGACACCTGTTAGAACCCCGGCTAAATTTTGGGAGAGACCCAATCTTCCTCAAAATGGTATTAAGAAACTGGGAGGGTGTGACTTTTTTCAGAGGGAAAATGGCCATTGTTCATATCCAGGGCCCTTGGCTGAGATGGGGCATCTGACAGCCAAATTTTGAAAGGATCAGGATTTCTCCCAGACTGAAGATGCCAGCAGTTAGAAGCCTGGCTACTTAAGATGACACCAGTTAGAACCCTGGCCACTTTTGGAGAGACAATGTCTTCCTCAGAACGGTCATAAAGAAACTGCGAGGGTGTGGTTTTTTTTCAGAGGGAAAATGGCCAATGTTCGTATCCAGGGCAATTGGCCTGAGACTGGGCGTCTGACAGCTAAAATTCCAAAAGGGGCAGGATTTCTCCTACACTAAAGATGCCACCACTGAGAAACCTGGCTGTTCATGGAGTGCCAAAAGCCTCCTCTAAATGGATATTACAAAAGTGCTGAAGTGATATTTATGTCACAGAGAAATAGGCCCATCTTTGCATGCAGGGCCTTTGGCCTGAGACTGGGCGTCTGACAGCTAAAATTCTGAAAGGATCAGGATTTCTCCCAGACTAAAGATGCCACCTCTTAGAACCCTGGCTACTTTTGGATAGACAATGTCTTCCTCAAAAAGGCCATTAAGATGCTGGAACGAAGTGGTTCTCTTCAGAGGGAATATGGCCAATGTTCGTATCCATGGCAATGGGCTTGACTGGGCTTCTGACAGCTAAAATTCTGAAAGGATCAGGATTTCTCCCAGACTAAAGATGCCACCAGTTAGAAGCCTGGCTACTTTTTCAAAGACCAACACTACGTCCAAACTGGTATTAAGAAACTGGGTGGGTGTGGGTTTTTCAGAGGAAAATGGCGAATGTTCGTATCCAGGGCATTTGGCCTGAGACTGGTCGTCTGACAGCTAAAATTCCGAAAGGATCAGATTTCTCCTAGACTAAAGATGCAACCACTTAGAATCCTGGTGGTTCATGGAGTGCCAAAAGCCTCCTCTAAATGCATATTACAAATGTGGTGACGTGATCCTTATTTCAGAGAGAAATAGGCCCTTGTTTGCATGCAGGGCAATGGTCCTGAGACCAGGCTTCGGCCTGCGAAAATTGCAAAAGTAATGATTTCTCCCAGGCTAAAGATGCCAGCAGTTAGAAGCTTGGCTGCTTTTGGAGAGACAAACACTACCTCAAACTGGTATTAAGAAACTGGGAGGTTGTTGTTTTTTTGAGGGAGAATGGCCAATGTTCGTGTCCAGAGCTATTGGCCTGAGACTGGTAGTCTGACAGCTCAAATTCCAAAAAGGGTCAGGATTTCTCCTAGACTAAAGATGCCACCACTTAGAAGCCTGGCTTGTTTTGGAGAGACAATGTCTTCCTCAAAACTGCCATTAAGAAACTGGG